>SSNQ01033174.1:0-14709 GCA_006942095.1 Nothobranchius kuhntae | reverse complement strand
GGAAACCCATGCTAGGAAGGGAACCTTAACTCTCTAATACCACTCTGGTATGCATGCAGGAATGTAGATCTGCAGAAAGACAGTGGAAGAAGGATTGTCTGCAGGTTTCCCGCATCCTTTCCAGAAAATCTTTGGCTGCATACCAGAAGGCTAGGGTAGCATATTTTGTGACAATATTTCAACAAACCTACACAATCTAAAATTTATCTTCTGTACTCTAAATTCTTTGTTGGAATTTCAAGAGCCTGGCTTAGTTTTTTATCGATAAAATATCAACCATTAGATTGTCAATGTTAGGCTCCTTTCCGGAATCTGTGTTACTGGCCATGCCTTCCACTTCACTGGCCGCTGTTAACCCGATCTCTTTGGTTGAGTTGGGTAGGTTGGTCTCCCTGGAAAGTCCAGCTGGTTCTTTTGATGTCTTGCTCCTTCTAAATTATTGGAAAAGGTTGTTTATCAGCATGTACTCTCGTTTTTAGATTATTCTGAAATGTTTGAGACGTTTCAGTCTGGATTTAGGGCTGGACATAGCACTGAGTCTGCACTGTTGATGGTGATGAATTAGATTTTTGTAGCTATGGATCAGGGTGCAGCTGTGATACTGCTGTTATTGGACTTAAAAGCAGCTTTTGAAACGGTTGACCACAACATTCTGTTGGATTGCCAGGAACGATCAGTGGGGATTTCGGGGTTGGCTCTTGAATCCAGCCGTCATACCTCCAGGGAAGGAGGTTTTGTGTTATCGTAGACAACGCTGTGTCCTCTTGGGAATGCTTGCAGTGAGGGGTGAGGGGTACCACAGAGTTCAGTCCTTGGCCCACTTCTTTTTGCTCTTTATTTACTCCCATTGGGAATGACGCTATGAAAGCATGGTGTTAAATTTAATCTGTATGCAGATGACTGCCAGATTTATTTTCCCCTGTGTCCGGGAGGCAGGAGGTTCCATTTCCAAGCTCCTGACTTGTGTGGAGGGGGTTTATTTCTGCCTTGCAGCTAACTACCTTCATGCTAATGAGAGCAAAACTGAGCTTATTACATTGACCACTGAGTCCACTGATCTCAGGATCGGGGGAGAGAGGTCCAGAGTCTGGGGGCCACAGCAGCAGATGATCTGTCACCTTTTACCTTTAGCCTGGTGCTGCACAACCAGTAGGCTTTGATCACTGGACCTCAGGGACCTGCTGGGGGTGTAGGGACTGAGAAGATCATCAATGTAAGATGGTGCTTGTCCATGTAAGGCCCTATAGACCAGAACCAGGATCTTGAAATGAACCCTGAAGCTGACTGGCAGCCAGTGAAGCTGGAGGAGAAGCGGGGTGATGTGGGTGTGTTTGGAGGACTTGGTCAGAAGCCGAGTACAGGCATTCTGAACCACCTGTAGACGGTTCAGGGAGGTTCTGCTCAGACACGTGAAAAGAGAGTTACAGTTGTCTAAGCGTGAGGAGATGAAGGTGTGGAGAACAGTCTGAAGTTCAGAGTGGGACAGAATGGGACTCAGCTTAGTAATGTTTCTGAGATGGAAGAAGGAAGAGCGAACAAGAGAACTGACATGAGAATCCAGGGTGAGAGCTGGGTCAAAGGTCACGCCAAGATTCCTGACGGAAGGTTTGGTGTGAGAAGCAAGCTGACCAAGAGAGTCTCTGACTTTGGGAACCAGCTTGTCTGGGGCACAGATGAGGATCTCAGTCTTATCTTCATTCAGCTGTAGAAAGCTCCCAGCCATCCAGGTTTTGATAGAGTCTAAGCAGGTGTGTAACAGTGCAGCTTAGACATCTCATGGAGCTTAAAGGAGATGTACAGTTGGATGTCATCTGCATAAAGATGGTAGGAGATTCCTTTGAAGGAGCTCAGGATGTGCTGAAGAGGAAGCAGATAGAGGAGGAGGAGCAGAGGCCCCAGCACAGAACCTTGTGGGACACCATGGGTAAGGGAGGTGGTGGAGGACCTAAACTTGGAGATGGCCACAGAAAAGGAGCGCTCATTAAGATAAGAGGAGAACCACTCCAGAGCAGTTCCTGATAGGCCTACCCAGTCTCCCAGCCTATCGAGTAGTAAGTGATGGTCCACAGTAGAGGACTGCATTGGGATTGGGTCCTGCGGGACCCAACACAAATCTTGCGGAAGCGAGTGGTTTGAATTTTGCTGCGGGTGGGAACGGTCGGCTAAAAGAAACAATGTGGGATCGGGATGAGCATGATGGAGTTGGCAACTGTTGTTGAAAAGAAGCTGAAACAAGGTCTTTATGACACAAAAACCAAGCAAGGCAAGTCAGACATTTGGAGGAGTTTCTCGATTGTTTGTGACAAAGCTGGAAATGAACTGAACTTTGTCAGTTGTGACAAATGTGCAAAAATACTAATCTACAATGGACACAAATCCGACACCTCTGGGTTGAGGCGGCACACCTGCTCTGTTCTCCCCGGTCAAAGTAAGCTGCTTTTCAAGGATAAACCACTTTTCCCTGCACACATTAAATAAAAAAAACTATTGAGAACTGTGTGGAAGTGTGCTGCGCAGACATGCGGCCACATGATTTCGTTGCCGGGAAAGGCTTTGTTGACACACTGCAACACTTTGTTAATGTTTCCACTAAATATGGCAAATTTGATGTCAAAGATATTTTACCTCATCCAACCACTGTATCCAGACATGTCGAGGGACGAGCAAAAGCGCTGCAGGCATCAGTGGCTGAACTGCAACACACACATCCTGAACATCACTCTGTCTAGTGCATTTTCACCAGGCATGTTGGCTAAAACTGCTGAGCTGTCTGAACTGTTGACCAATGCAAAAAAACTGGTGAAATATTTAATTAAGGTCTGTAAAACAACTTGAAAAACTCCCTAAAGCAGCCTGTCGAGACCCAATGGAATTCAAATTATGACATGCTGGATTCCATACTTCAACAGCATGAGGAAATCTCCACTTTACTGTTGAACAACAACCAATATGAAAGGATTGTGCAGACCAATAGAAACACTTTGAAAACAGTAGTTGTGTTCCTTAAGTTATTTAAGGATGCTACTAATGACCTAGAATCCAACAGCTCCACTCCCAGCGCATCACTTCCGCTGCCGTGGTCCGTGAGACTCATTGAACACTGCCAAGCTGCATCCCACGAGCCCTTGCACTCTAAAACCGCCAATGTGTGTGCCTCATGTCTGGAAGAGCTTATGGGCACCAGTGCCCCTTCTGCATCCCCTCTCCAAATGATGTACAGGATGCAACACTGCTGACTCCTAAAATGCAACTGCTATGGATGCTGCCCTCAGATGCAAGAGAAGATGTAGTAAAAGGTATGCTGCCTAGCCTTTTACAAAAAGAGAAAATAGCATGCAATGCAGTTATAACTAAACTTATAATTAAAATGCAGTTTAAAAAATAGAGAGATAAGACAATGAATGAAAGGCATAATAGTTAACCAAATGAATCACATGAGCAATTTTTTAAATACATATTTATTAATATATGAATAAAATCCATTTTAAAGGCACAAAGGATTTTATCCAGAAGATGCAGTTTGACCTTGTTCCAGCCACAGCAGAGGATGAGTCACCAGCCAAAAACCAAAGCACAGAACAATTCGCAGACTGAGAAGTCTACGTGTCCTTTGCTTCAGCGCCAAAGTCGGTCGATGATGAAATTTCTGAATATCTCACCTCCAGACTCTCTGACAACCCAGACCCAAACAACGTGCTTCAATGGTGGAAGTTCAACAAAGAGCGCTTCCAAGCAGTCTCTGAGCTGACGCTTTTCATCTTCAGTATCCCTGCATCCAGTGCGCCTTCAGAGCGGGCCTTCAGTGTTTGTGGGTACATCTTGGAAGAGAGACGCACAGGATTGGGACCGCAGTCGGTCAGCCACATTCTCTTCCTCCACAGCAATATTATAGCTAGCTGCTATTGGAAGGATTATCTCAGCATCAGCCAATCACGAAGAGCTTAAATGTACGCCCACCAATGGTGGGTACCCCTGTGGGTATATAAGTGGAGCGACTCCACTGTTCGCCTCCAATGGCTCTTGGCCCTAACAGAACCAGTGGGGCCATTGGCTTAAGGGCTGCGACTAGACTCATATAATCTGGGGTTACAATACGTAACCAACATTCTATTTTGTCTAGTCTTAGCCCTTAAGCTTGCTGCTATTGGAATAATGCACAGCTGGATGGGTTTAAGCCACACTGGTTATCTCAACCAATGGACACACCCAACATGTCTCCTTTTAGCGAGGGTCGCTCAACCTCAGCCCAGGGCTTAAAAGGCTGAGGCAGCCAGAGAGAAGAGTGGGGTTCCCACTAAAAATATCATCCACAAGAGGATGAAATTCATTCCAGTAGGGCTAATGTGGTGCCATAATGCTTTCACTCAGCCTGCTGAGGTCCAAGCACTGAACGAGTGATGGATCCTGAAGACACATCTCGTAAATAATAACGAGTAAAGGAACATGGTGAAGCCCATGAACCAGCCTGACAAATGTCTTCCATTGACACACCACTGCGGAGCGCCATAGAAGAGGAAATCCCTCTGGCTGAGTAAGCCCTGAGTGTCTCAGGAGGATCCCGCCCTGATGATGTGTAAGCGAGTGAAATGGCGTCACATAGCCAGTGTGAAAGATGCTGGGTCGACAGCGTTTGCCCAAGGGAAGAATCTCTGTAGTGCACAAACAGGCGTTGTGAGAGGCAGATCCCTGAAGTACGTGACAAATCGTGCGAGCACGCGCACCAGGCAGAGAAGGTGGGAAGCCGCCTTCTCATCAGAATTATGGGGAGGAGGAAAAAGTCCAGCCAATGAAATTGACCTGGATTTGAAGGAAGTAATGTTTTTGGGCACAAAGGCTGGGTTGGGGCATAAAACAGCAGACCCGCCATCTTCCCGGATCCTGAGGCATGCGGGAGCCACTGAGAGGGCGGTTAGGTCACTCACTCTCTTGACTGATGCCAGCGCCAGCAGCAAGGCAGTTTTGAGTGACAGGAACTTGAGTGAGACCTGGTCCAAGGGTTCAAATGGGGCTTCAGATAAGCCGAGCAGAACCACCGTGAGGTCCCACTGGGGAATTAGCGGGCGGGACACAGGTCTGTTCCTTCTGACACCTTTTAGAAAACGTTTTGTGAGGGGATGATTGAAAACAGATCCATCTCCAAAACCCTGGTGACAGGATGAGATAGCTGCAGCATATGTTTTAATAGTGCTGAATGCGAGGCCCCTGTCCATCAGCATCTGCAGAAACGATAGGACATCCGCCAGCTGGCAGGAGAGCGCTTGAACATTCCGCTCTGTGAACCATTTCTGGAAAGCTGCCCATTTAGCAGCATAAGATGTGACGGCAGAAAGCGCCCGCGCACTCTGAATCGTGGCGACCACATCATGCGGCAGCCCAGAAGCCTCTAAGCGTGAACGCTCAGCGGCCAGACCCACAGCCGTTGGCCTATTTCTGGAGGATGTTTGATTATCCCATCCACCTGGAGAAGGGCGTCCGCCCTCCACGGGAGCCTCCACGGGGAGCCGGACACTAGCGCTTGCAGGTCTGGAAACCATGACGCGGACAAGTGTCTAGGAGCTACCAGAATTACCGAGAGCTGTTCCGACCGAACTCTGTCCAGGAGACGGGGAATCAGTGGGACTGGCGGAAACGCATACAGGAGCGTCTGAGGCCAGGGCTGGTGTGATTAGGCGTCCGCTCGGAGTGGGGGGTGGTCCCGGGGACTCAGGGAAAACCACAGGCGACACTGAGCGTTTTCGCGAGCCGCGAACAGATCCACAGAGGGTTCTCCGAACTTGATCCATATCTGTGATATCAGTGCGGGATGCAGACGCCAGTCGGAGTCGCGGGGTCCCCTTCTCGACAGGATGTCTGCTGCCACATTCAGGACCCCCGGAATGTAGGTGGCTTTGATGGACAGCAGGTGGACATGTGCCCAACACAGTAAATCTGTGGCTATGCGCAATAGTGGGAGGGATCGAACTCCCCCTTGGCGATTTATGTTGGCTGCTGCCACCTGGTTGTCTGTGTGAACTTCGACATGACGGCCCTCGAGAAGGGCAGCGAAGGGTCTGATCACAATCCTCATAGTTATAAGCTCCAACACATTTATGTGCTCGTGCGTGTGGAAGGGCCAGCGATCTGCCACTGTATGAGACAAGCACGTGTCCCCCCATCCCAACAGTGACGCATTCGTAAAAGCAGATAAGTGTGACATACAGTGGGACAAAAAAGTATTTAGTCAGCCACCGATTGTGCAAGTTCTCCCACTTAAAATGATGACAGAGGTCAGCAATTTTCATCATAGGTACACTTAAACTGTGAGAGACAGAATGTGAAAAAAAATCCATGAATTCACATGGCAGGATTTTTAAAGAATTTATTTGTAAATCAGGGTGGAAAATAAGTATTTGGTCACTTAAAACAAGGAAAATCTCTGGCTCTCACAGACCTGTAACGTCTTCTTTAAGAAGCTTTTCTGTCCTCCACTCGTTACCTGTATTAATGGCACCTGTTTGAACTCATTATCTGTATAAAAGACACCTGTCCACAGCCTCAAACAGTCAGACTCCAAACTCCACTTTGGCCAAGACCAAAGAGCTTTCGAAGGACACCAGGAAAAGAATTGTAGACCTGCACCAGACTGGGAAGAGTGAATCTACAATAGGCAAGCAGCTTGGTGTGAAAAAATCAACTGTGGGAGCAATTATCAGAAAATGGAAGACATACAAGACCACTGATAATCTCCCTCGATCTGGGGCTCCACGCAAGATCTCATCCCGTGGGGTCAAAATGATCATGAGAATGGTGAGCAAGAATCCCAGAACCACACGGGGGGACCTGGTGAATGACCTGCAGAGAGCTGGGACCACAGTAACAAAGGTCACCATCAGTAACACACTACAACGGCAGGGAATCAAATCCTGCAGTGCCAGACGTGTTCCGCTGCTGAAGCCAGTGCATGTCCAGGCCCGTCTGAAGTTTGCCAGAGAGCACATGGATGATACAGCAGAGGATTGGGAGAATGTCATGTGGTCAGATGAAACCAAAGTAGAACTTTTTGGTATAAACTCAACTCGTCGTGTTTGGAGGAAGAAGAATACTGAGTTGCATCCCAAGAACACCATACCTACTGTGAAGCATGGGGGTGGGAACATCATGCTTTGGGGCTGTTTTTCTGCTAAGGGGACAGGACGACTGATCCGTGTTAAGGACATAATGAATGGGGCCATGTATTGTGAGATTCTGAGCCAAAACCTCCTTCCATCAGTGAGAGCTTTGAAGATGAAACGTGGCTGGGTCTTCCAACACGACAATGATCCCAAACACACCGCCCGGGCAACGAAAGAGTGGCTCCGTCAGAAGCATTTTAAAGTCCTGGAGTGGCCTAGCCAGTCTCCAGACCTCAACCCCATAGAAAATCTGTAGAGGGAGTTGAAAGTCCGTGTTGCTCGGCGACAGCCCCAAAACATCACTGCTCTCGAGAAGATCTGCATGGAGGAATGGGCCAAAATACCAGCTACTGTGTGTGCAAACCTGGTAAAGACCTATAGTAATCGTTTGACCTCTGTTATTGCCAACAAAGGTTATGTTACAAAGTATTGAGTTGAATTTTTGCTATTGACCAAATACTTATTTTCCACCCTGATTTACAAATAAATTCTTTAAAAATCCTGCCATGTGAATTCATGGATTTTTTTTCACATTCTGTCTCTCACAGTTTAAGTGTACCTATGATGAAAATTGCTGACCTCTGTCATCATTTTAAGTGGGAGAACTTGCACAATCGGTGGCTGACTAAATACTTTTTTGCCCCACTGTAGGACGTGTGAGAGGATGCAGGGATTCCCCCAGTGAGCGACGTCCCCATCCACTGAAGGGGGAACCCTCAACATACGTCTCTTCTGACGTATCGGGTGTACCCGGAGGCAGATGAACCAACGCTGTAGGCGTCTCGTGTGCAGTAAACCTAACGGCACTACAGCGTGGGCCGCAGCCATCATGCCCAGAAGTTTCATGACTAACAGGGCTCTCACGATCTTGCGGGGTTGCACGCGGGAGATCACCGTGGTGAGATCTGCTGCTCTCGCTGGAGACAAACGCGCTCTCATTAGAGAGGCGTTCAGCTCCACCCCGAGAAACACAGTCGACTGGGATGGAAGGATGGAGCTCTTTTCCCAGTTTATGGACAGATGCTCTATTAACTTCCTGGTTTGCTCTGACGCCTCGTCCTTGGACCGGGCGCATAGGAGCAGATCGTCCAGGTAAAATAAAACCCTCATTCCTGCCATGCGCAATGGCTGCAGAGCGGTCTCCTGACATTTGGAGAAGGTGCGCGGGGCTAGCGAGTAGCCGAAAGGGAGACGATTGAACTGGTATTGAACTCCCTTGAATGAAAAGCGCAGGAACTTCCGGTGTTTGGGAATTACTGGGATGTGGAAGTATACGTCTTTTAGGTCTAATGATGTGAACCAGTCCCCAGAGCGCACATATTCTAGGACTTGCCTCATTGTTAACATGCGGAAATGCATCACTGCTATGGAGCAGTTGAACAGGGAAAGGTCGAGAATTGGTCTCATTCCTCCCGACTTCTTTGGTACTACGAAGTAGCGGGAGTAGAAGCCTGAGAGCTCTTGTCCGCGAGGGACTTGGGAAATGGCATCCTTGGACAGAAGTTCCCGTAGCTCCAGCTCCAGGGCCTGAGATTGTTCCTGTGACATGAACATCGTCTCCACGATCCCGTTGAAGGGAGGAGGAACGGACTGAAAATGGAGTATGTGATCGTAATGAATGGTCTCCGATATCCATTTGCTCATGAGACAAAGGCGGCGCTATTCTTGCGCGCGTTCCGACAGTGGACGCGTGTTTGAGGTCACGTGAACGACGTCTGAGGACTGAGTTCGCGCCCTTACCACCGTCGCTCGCACCAGAGAACTGGGAGCGACCCATGGAGGGCTGCGCTCGAAAGGGCGAGTGTGAAACAGCTGGAAGAGGCTGATCCGCACCGCTGAGCGTGGAGTCCAAAGTTAAAGGACGAGTGGGAGCCGGGCACGTGCACGGGGACAACAAAGTGCCAGCGGATGGAGCCGCGCACTGTGTCGCCGCGCGTGGTCGCTATAGTGCCATGACATCCCGTCCCACCCAACGTTGTGGGGGGAGCGGAATGTGTTGGGCCTGGCTGGAAGCTAGGGCCGGTGCGCTCCATTTGCGCACCGGCCCTAGTAGTCATATTACAGTTGGCCGTGTAATATGACTAACTGCGTGAACATGCAGGTGTGTCGCAGTGCTTGGTGTGGGAAACGTGTGAGGATTTGGCAGAGGATTCTGTAGACAACTGTAGGATTGTGCTCTCTATGTGACGTTTTTTGGGTTTTATTTCAAAACCAAAATCATTCGCAGAGTTATTACAGTCAGAAGCACACACATTCCCCCCAACGAGTCATTTTCGTGGTTGCTTTCGGCTAGGTTCCTGCGACTGTGACTGCCAAGACGGTGTCTGTTGGCTCTTTCGAAACCGTTGGCTGCCAACTCTCTGGTCCCGCTGAGGTGGAGCCGAGGCGGGAGGCCGGCTCCGCGGGGCGGGCGGTGCAGCTGGGCGTCTGAAGTTTCTGCGCCGTTCGTCCCATCCTCTGGAGGAACAGCCGGAGTGCGAGACTGACCGAGGGTGGACCAGGTCTCGCACTGTGGCTGACAGTTAAGCTGTCTTCTGAGCCCTCTCGATGACGCTCTTAAGATGGGGACCAAACAGAACGTCAGAGGTGATGGGGCCATCCAGCATCTCCCTGTGCAGGTGTTCAGGAATGGAGGGCAGGGCCTTGAGCCACAAGGCCCGCTGGATAAGGGTCTGCCAGGCAGCAATGCGAGCAGAACCGGTGAGTACAGCAGCGCACAGATTGAGAATGGCATCAGCAGTTTTAGTAATGATGGTTTTTGACTCATCAGGAGCGTCAAGCTCTTCCACCATTTTGGAAATGCCAAAGGCAAGAAGGGCAATGTTATTTCCTGCAGCGCCAGTCTGAAAGGCACACTGGTGTGCGCGATCGGTGAGCCGCGTCAGCAGCTGGTCATGCTTAGAAGCGGGAACTGCTCGCGGGCCAGCGAGGTGGTTCTTTGCGCCAAACAGCGAGGCCAAGTCCGGCACCAGTGGAGGAACGGATGTCCAGCCTTGGTCGGAGAAGCCCTCGACTTTGGTAATGGGCGCATATGTGGAAATTGGCGCCTTGAGCTTAGCAGGTTCGGAGAAGGCGGCGGACCAGCAGCTCATGGCAGCAGGGAAGCGCGGCCAGATGGGGTCTGGACAGTGCGTTTGTGTTGCCCCGAAAATTCCCGCCAAATCATCTGCTTCAGGCGAGGCCGGTTCTGGCACGGCTAGCCCCTTGCGGACCGCAGCCGCGGAGATGATGGCAGGTAGCTCCGGGAGCAGTGCTCTAATTGCTGGCAGGGAGGAGTGAGAAGTCACTGGAGCAGAAGGACCCACAGAGGGAGGCTCGTTGACCTCCGTGTTGTCCAGGAGGGAAGAAAGGCTATGGCAGCCAGCCTCGTCGTACTCCTCACTGTCGATGACATCGTCCAGTTGGTTGGAGCTAGCCGGCTCCTGGCCGACGTTGAAGAACTGTAAGGCCTTGTCCAGCGAGTACGTGTCAGCCACTGGAAATTCCTCGGCGGGGGTGAAGTACTCTACCCGGCGGATCTTTTCAGCCACGGGCAGAGCGGCACAAAACGGGCATGAGGCCTGGGGGGTCAAGGCCAGGCCAGCGTGATGAGCCCCGAGACAGACCTCACACTTGGCGTGCAGGTCCCCGCTGGAGATGGAACCATTCTGGCAGGCCGGGCAGGTCCTGGCGTCGCTGGACATGGTAGGTGAGTAGAATGCTTCTTGGATAATTGGTCTTTAAAGGAAGCTCTTGAGCTTGGCTTGAAGAGATAACGGAGGCGAACAGTGGAGTCGCTCCACTTATATACCCACAGGGGTGCCCACCATTGGTGGGCGTACATTTAAGCTCTTCATGATTGGATGATGCTGAGATCATCCTTCCAATAGCAGCTAGCTTAAGGGCTAAGACTAGACGAAATAGAACTAGCACATATCCATTGGTTTACATGGTGAGGTTTATTTGCTAGTAGCTGTTCATTTGAACATTTGAAGGGGCTTTAAATATTTACCCCCAACAAATTTACTTGCGTTGCTCGAGAAGGGGATTCGCTGTTTGTGGTTGTACAAACAACGGGAGAAAATAAAATGACAAATTATGGGGACAAATCCCCAAAGAAGAGAAGCGTGGGTAGTTTGACGATTTGACAACCGTCTCACAAGAACAACAGGAAGGATTTCGTGTGTATAAATTTCTGAATAGTTAGAATGTAACATACGTTTAGACTGCCGTTGTTAACCTAAAAGTTCCAACCTGCAGTTTGATGGAGAAACTAAAACTAAAACCCAGGCTAGAGGGATTTAACACTCTGACTCAGCTCTACATCTGCTTTTAATTAAATAAAACTGAATCCCATCTTTTTCAACAAAACACAACCAACTTTGTCAACATGTTGGTATCTATGAGCCTCAAAACTATAAAATTGTTTTTTGCTTCGTCGTAGCTACGTAGCTAAACTGCTACTGTATGTTAGCGGTGGTTAGATTTTAAGACCACCTCCTCACCCCTTCTGGTGCAGTAGGCAGAAGGAGTGCAATGGTGTTCCATTTGAGCTACAGCTGGTGTTTACGCATTTTCCGTTTCTAAAAGCCCAAAAAAAGAGGAGTTGTGCAAATACATCATATGATCCAAATGTTAACAGACGCAAAACATAATGGGCCATAAGAATAACATGGACAGGTCTGATAATTACGTTGTGTACGTTTTTGTGGGGTTGTTTTTTTTTTTTTGTGGCTGAGCTCAAGTTGAGTTTTAGTAAGGATTCTACACAAAATGTTGAAAATGAGGCCACAGGTCTTCTGCTCCAGATTTTCTTTGTCTCATCAGGTTCATAGCAAAACCAGGGATGTCCGATATTATTGGTCTACCAATATTATTGGCCTTAAAATGTAATAACGGAATATATCGGTATTGGTTTTTACTCCTCAGTGACCCAACTTTTACATATCATACACACATCACCAATCTAAATCTTTGGCTTCATCTCCTCTCTCTCAAAATGCCAAAACATCACATATTTGAGGTTTAGTTTCTGAGATATTTTAGTTTTATTTGGCACAACTTGTTAATAAGGAATTTGCCCTCTGCAGAGCAGTTGCTAACATGGGGTGACCAGGCATACCAGTTTACCCGGGACAGTCCCAATTTTGAGCCATTTGTCCTGTGTCCCCAAGGATTTTTACAAACCAATTATGTTGTCCCGATTTCACCCAGCCTTGGTCCCAAGTGTCCCAATTTTGAACCAATTGCTCATAGGTCACAGAACTAATATTCATTGGGTTGTTTGTACATCAATCAAAAAGTTGTCATAGTGACATTAATAAACCAATGAAAAAGCTCTACTTTACGTCACGTCTCTGTAACCTAATGCCCATTTGTTGATGCCAACGCCGTTGGCGTGAGACGGCTCTAGAGTCCTGCGTAAAGACGATTCACCAAGTCACACGTTGTTCAGCATGCCTAAAAGACGGTCAAGACTAAAAGAGCTACTAGAACGACACAGCTTTCTCAGGAAGTGTCAGGAAATGAATATGCTGCGTTTTGTGTCTTATGTAAGTGTGAATTCTCCATTGCTCATGCTGGAAACGTGGACATGCAGAACCATGGTTAAAACTAGCAAACAACAGGCGGGAATTTCGGTTAGCATGTTTTTTAGTGAAGCTGCTGCTGGTGACAAAGACCTTAAACGCGTTGCTCAGGAAGCAGCATGTGCCTACCACCTTGTTAAGCACAATCACAGCTTTCATTCAATGGACTGTACTGCTGGACTGCTTCGAAAATGTTATGACCAGCATTTTATGTGTGCTCGGACCAAAGCTGAGGCAGTGGTGGCAAGAATAATTGCCCCGCGTGCTATGGATTTGTTAAAAGAAGACACTACGGATACTACTCTAGTCTCTGTTGCAGTTGATACATCAAACCAGTGAAGCTTGTTCCTGTTGTTGTGCACTACTTCAAAATAACCAAGGGGGTCAGAGTGAAGATACTCGACTTTACATCACTACCAGGTGAGACCTCAACCCTTCTGTGTGATGAGGTTTACAGGTGCCTATCTGCATTCGGCTTGGTGGATAAAGTGGTGGGCTTTTGTGCAGACAACACAATACAAATATTGGAGGAAAAACAAGACGAGGACAAAACAATGTTTTTCATTAACTTGATCAGGTCACCACCAACAGTGTGGTTGGTGTAGGACGTGCAGCACACATTGCACAATGCAGTTCAGTCTGCAGCAGACACTCGCCTGTGACATAGAGAACTTTGTTGTCAAGGTTTTTGGATATTTTCACATCTACACTGTCCGAGCTGAGGAGCTGAAAGACTTCTGTTCATTTGTTGATGTTGAACATGCCACTCGCCTTGGGACCAGCAGAACCGATTGGCTCTCACTGGGACCTGCAGTTGAGAGGGTTCTGAAGCTTCATCCAGCACTTCAGTCCTACTTCAGGTCTCAGGAAAAAGCACCAAATTCAATCATCAAGTTCCTAGAAAACCAAGTGTGTGAGGCCTGGTTGTGGTTTATACACAACGGTCACTGTTCAATGACACCATCAAAAAGATGGAGAAAGAGAAGAGCACAGCTGTCCATGCTGCTCGGCAGCTGTGTAATCTACAGGAGAAACTTCAGGAGGAAGGCTGCCCTCTTCATGGGATTAAAGGTGAGTTTAAACATATTCAAATTAAAAGTCATGTAAAAACAAGGCTCTGATATTAATGCTTCATGAATTATTATTGGTGTTTTTTCAGGTGGAGCATTCTGGCTACCCAAGAGCGCCCTCAAGTGGAGGTGTTTAAGCAAAGCGTCCACACCTTCTATGAAGGTGACATCTCATATCTGCAGGAGTGGAGCTCCTCATTTACTGACATGAAGTGCCTCTCTTTGACCCTGCTTGAAGATCCACCAGGTTTGGATGAGGTTGGGAGCTCCCTGAGGTATGTCTCCTCAAAGCTGCTAAACATTCACTTCAATGAAACTGAACTCTTTGACGAAGTTACTTCTGTCAAAACTCACATCTGACAAGATTGGACTGTGGGACAGAGATATTAAACCAGCCGATGAGCGCTGGGCTGAAATGTTTACACATTTTAAGCATCAGAATGTCCCATTTAAAAATGTAGCCGTCATCGGCCAGTTTGCCATGTGCCTACCTGCCACAAATGCCTCCATGGGACGCATTTTTTCTCTCATGAACAACACTTGGACCAATGAGAGAAATCATTTGGACTGGACACTCTGAAGGCACTGCTCATTACTCGGGTGAACTTTGATGACAGCTGCTCTGAGTTTCATGCCAGACTTGTTGACAACCACAGTCTGCTTAAAAAGATCCACTCAAACATGAAATACTCTTAAAGAGTTACTGTGACATTAAAGGGAACAATAGGGATGTTCATTTTGTGCAATATTTTTGTTTCTAAACAACTTGAAGTCAGTGAAATACTTTTTTTCTGATAACATTTAATATTGCCCAAACAAATTTGTTTAAAAAATACAGTATTGTTTTGGAAAATGATTGCACTAAAAATATTAGAAAAACTTTCATTATTTTTGAAAATAGAACAAATGTTACTGTTCTTG
>SSNQ01033173.1:0-14708 GCA_006942095.1 Nothobranchius kuhntae | reverse complement strand
TCTATTTTCATATTTCTATATAAAATTACAAATCTGGTGCAACTGTGTTCTTTTGCTCATTCTTTGGATCCAGCTATTCCATTTCCCACTCACTGGTAATTTGTAAGGTAATCCTGTTGGACCTAGAGTCTGGCCTATTTATTATTATTATTTGAATAAGTGGTAACTTCATCTGACGCCAGGGTTACAATAGACTGACAATATATTCATTCATCCACCAGTACCTGTGTCCATGCTGTCCAGGTCCAGGTGGTGAAGAACACACGATGAATCAGTCCCAGCTGATGGATGATCCTGAAGTGGTAGCAGGTTTTCTTTAGCCGTGTTTAGCTAACAGCTGCAATAGAAACAAAGCAGGAGAGCTGATTAAGATGCTGCTTCAGAACAACGCAGGAGATTAAAGATCCAACGCTTTGGTTCTGGCCAAAGGAACAGCAGCAGATCCAGAGGGCAGGAAGTCTAGAGAAAAGCTTTTCTGACCCACAACCTGATTCTGGAGCTCCGATTGTCACGAAGACCGCAGAATATCTTCTCTGGTTCTGGAAAGAACTCCACCAAGTTGTTGAGGAGGAGAAGAAAGTTTCCACAGCCTGGTGAGAAGATTTCTGCAGCAGCAGCAGTTAGTCGCTTTAGCTGATCAACTCTCCCAGAGACTGAAGTGAAGACATTTTTACCGCAGAGCCTCAAATAATCTCCTGACACACCAGAACGACGAGCTAGCTCTGCTAGCAGCTTCCGGTTTCTGCTTCTTCTGGTGGTCGGTGACCAGCGTAAATGTGCTCTACCGCCACCTGCTGGAGCAGAATAAAACACTTGGCTCATACATAACTTCCGCTGGTGGTTTTTCAGACAAAATATTTGTCGTAGTGTTTTTTGTTCCTCTCTCCAAAAGCACCTGGCTGCAGACCTCCACTGTCCGGCTGCTTCCGGTGGAGGCTCCACTGTCAGGACGGGAAATGCACGGGATACATTACAAAATAAAACGGCAAACATACTTACGTTTGTAATTGATAGGTTTCAATATAAAATATTACGTATAAATCTATGAATTATTTCTCTATAGTTCATATTTAGTTGTCATTTAACATGCTTACAGTTGTAATCAGGGGCGGATTTAGGACTGAAGAAGATCCGGGGCTTAACACACACACGCACGCGCGCGCACACAAGTGACACGCACTAGCCAACATCATATATGTCTTGTACCACATAATTTTTAATCTGAAGCTACATATTAAGCATTTTCAGGGCAGAGTATTGTTCCTTTTAGTGTTTAGTGTGAGATGATAGCAAATATTCCCTTTCTTTCTCCAACAACTTTACCTGATAGTAAGCTAACTTTAGGCAAACCAGCAGCACAACAAATATTTTCAAATAAGACTCACAAACCTGAGTCAACACCAGTCTCATCAAAGCTGGGGTTCTGTCGTTGTACTTTTTGTCTAAAAACTGTCCTTGTGTCCATCTTCACTCATGCGTTTCAGGCAGAGAGTGAGGAAGCCGGCTGCTGAAGGGCTTCTTCTTCAGTGGTGGAGGCTCAGGCAGGCTGTATACAAACTACTGCCAGCTGCTCCCTCTCTGTTGGACTTTGGTACTGCATGTTGCTTCCGCGATTTAGATCCGGGGCTTTTCATAAAACATCCGGGGCTTCAGCCCAAGTGGCCGGGCCTAACGCCGCCCTTGTTCTTAACCACACTGTAATTGTTGTTATGTCAAATGCACCTCTTTCTGATCATTGCTTTATTGAACTACGCTTAAAATCGGAAATTAGACAATCAAATAAAAGAACTTATTGGAAGTTCAATGCCAAACTTTTACAAAATGAAGATTACTGCAACATAGTCAAAAAATTATGTTTATTGTTTATTGTTAATTCATTTAGCAGATGCTATTATCCAAAGTGACTTACAATTTATAACCTACAGGGCATGTTGTGAAAATTATAAAAGATATTATGGCTGACCGTTTAATTGTAGGATATGTCAGTGAATGGGAATTTATTAAATTCAAAATTAGAGAATTTATTATTCAATTCAGTAAAAATATAAGTCGAAAGCAAAGGGAATATGAATGTAAATTATTCCAAGAAATTACTTATTACTGTAGTAAGGATGATCTAGATAGCCAAGAAAAGAGTAAACTTATGGAGTTGCAAACGGAATTAGATCAGCTCTACCTAAATAAAGCAGAAGGAGCTTTTGTGCGTTCACGCGTCAAATGGATTGAGGAGGGGGAAAGAAATTCCTCATATTTTTTTAATTTAGAAAAGAGCAGACAGAAAAGAAATCTTATATCTTCCCTGTTAATTGATGGCATTGAATGTGACGACCCTCAAATCTTGGAAAACAAAACTTATACATTCTATTCTAATTTATACTCCTCACAGTTCTCCCAAGCAGATTGTGATGCCTTTTTTGATCAAATAGATAATCTGATCCCTAAAATTGATGAATCATTTAAGGAATTTTGTGAATCTGACCTTAGAATCGAAGAGTTAGATGCAATTGTTAAGAAAATGGCGCTTAATAAATCCCCTGGTCTAGATGGGCTTACAGTTAATTTCTTCCAATTTTTTTGGGAAGACTTAATTTTATTCAAAGCTATACTGGCCGGTACCGAAAAGGGAGAATTGATGTCTAGCATGAAACAAGGATTAATTACATTAATTCCTAAACCAACCAAAGATAAACAACAATTGGATAACTTGAGCATCTTAGGTGTGTTCTTGCTGTGTCATATCAAGAAGGAGGTAAAATATTTGGGCATTACAATTTCAAAAGATCACAAAGTCTTAGAAAAAGTAAATATTTCAGATAATGTTGACAAATGTAAGACAATCACAATTTTTGGAAGAATATTATTAACCAAAATGGATAGTTTATTTAGATTTATATATCCAGCTTACTCTTTATCAATATCAAATAAAGTTATTAAAACAATTAATAGCTTAAACTTTAACTTTATTTGGAGGAATAAATGCCATTATATATCTAAAGATGATTTGGTTAAACCTGTAGAGATTAATACATACTAGAATCAACACTGTTTGCTATCAGTTGTTAATTCTGAGAATGACCTAGCATATTAGCATATGAGCTTATATCATGTATAAATATCCAAGATACTTATATAATCAATAGAAGCTCATACACCAATTCACTTGGTCTAATTTTAATCCAAAGATTAATGTTTAATTTAAGATAATTAAATTTTATAGCAAAAGTTTATTTTGAATCAGAGGCTAGGAATCTTTGCTTTTCAATAACCAGAAATATTATCCCTTTCTGTGTTTCGTTTCAATAATGAGGCAAGTTTAAAAATGAAGAAATTTTATTACTAACAATTTTAAACTGTAAGATTTGAACGACTATTATAAATGACAATTCATGGATGACAATTTAATGACAATTTTTAACAGCTTTGATATTAAACTTGTTTTAAAAAGGCAAACCTGTGGCTGGATGAAAGCTAAATTGGAAATACGAGTTTGGATGCGTGAATGGAATTCTCCGAAGGTTTCTGTCAGAGAGAGAAGTGCGTTCTGGATGGAAATGATGGTTTTGCAGCTAACTGTTGTTACTTAGAGTAAACAGCATCAGACACAATCTGTGTGCTACCTCACCCAGCAAGGACGACCCTTCGTGAGGATCCGGAGGTCAAGGGAGGATGGTTTCTTCCTCCAGGTACTCGGTCCAGTAGAGGAGACTCGAGGAACCGACTCTCTGGTCCGAAGATGTCGCCGGGTACATAGTGTCGAGCGTCTGGCTTACTCTGAACGAGTTTCGTCTGACTTAACTCAAAAATCAATACTCTGGCAGGAGTTTTTTCGTCAGCTGGTTACAGTTTACGTTTATTCTTGGCTATTCTTGTCAGCGTGACAGAACAGCTTGGCAGAGGTTCAGGGCGGCCGTCCCCGGTTCCTCAGTTGGTGGTTGGTTCAAGAACTGACTTGAAAGCTGGTGGAGGTTAGTTTACAAAGCTCTCAGAACACTCCCACTCTCTCAGCAAGAAAGCTTTGATCATGCGTCAAAAACATGTGATGCAGTTACCCTTTACCCTGGATCAACCCACTGTGTTAGGTGGATGATATGGAGCTGACCTTCTTATGCTGGAACACACATTCCTGTCATCAATCATAATTATACTTATATCATTATTATACCCAAAGCATAATAATCCATTTCATGTAATTAAAATACATTTACTGAACCAAGTGATTATTTATGAAGATTATAATAAACAGTAATAAAATCACAGAGATTATTATTATTATTTTGTAATTATTATCTTGAATATGAAGTGTCCTTCCTCTGGGACGGAACAGCAGCAGATAAGATGATGTGTTCTTCCAGACATCATGACTTCTTGGTTAATCTGTGGATTTAAAAGTTACTGTTCGACCCAGATTGACCCAGCTGGGTAAATGTGACCTTTGCCACAACTTAGAGGACCTTGCTGACGCTACAGACCCCCCTTTGTTAATGGTAGGTGGTCGCAGAAAACCACCTGTCGTTGGCAACCAAAGACGTCAAGAGACTCTCTTTCTGAAGAAGCTGTTGCAGTCCAGGTGAAGGCTGGAGAGAGGCAAGTGTTTCCTCCCCCCGTGAAGACAGGAGCATATCCTGAGAAGTTGGTTAAGTCAGGACCTTGCTGACGCTACAAACCATACATTGAAGGTGGTGGAAACGCAATTGACTTTGATGTAATGAATGGTGTTTTGAAACTTAAATGGTTAAAATCCTTCCTAAATAATCCACACTCCATTTGGTTTTTTATATCAAGTATGTTTATGTTTATGTTTATTCACTTAGCTGACACTTTTATCCAAAGCAACTTACAATTAGTAAGTATAGTAAGGTCTTCTAAAGTGTGACTTTGAAATTACTAGGTTACCTATTAAACTTTCTGCATTCCATAAACAGGTCCTTCTTTATTGGAAAATGTTATTTAAACATAATTTCACTCCACATAATAGCCCAATTTGGAACAATAGATATATGCTAATGAACAGAAAATCTATTTTTAACCAAGATTGGTTATCAAAAGGTGTTTGGGCAATTGCAGAAGGACATGTTCTAGAACATCAAGACTTTTGCCAAAAGTTCAATATCCAATGTTCTAAAAATCAATTTAATATAAAATCCATTCCACTGTCACTTAAAAACATAGTTGTAAATGATATAATCTATTCTGACATCCCCCCCAGGTTAAGACAACTATATATAGATGATATTCTATTTTGTGATGTTGAATACAATAATAAGTTTCTAAGATCTTCATTAAGGAGTCTTTATTCTCCAAATTTACTTAGACGTAATTACATATTAAAAGATTTCCAAAGGGAAGAAATTGAAAAAATAAGAAGTGATTATATCACCTTCCCTATCCCTGCTAAAGGGAAAGAAGTCCAATTTAAAATTTTGAATAAAATTTACCCAACAAATAGACTCCTTGGAGATAGATTCAGTATAGAAACTGGTAACTGTGTGTCAGGGACTTGCATAAACCAGCCAGCAGAGCACGGATGATTTTCTTGACATCTTAATTTATTACTTTTTTTCTTTTCTCCAAAGAGAGTTCCAACCAGCACTTGACATTACAAGACAATGGACGTAGTAACAAAGGAACCCAAACTCAGGACCTGACTACAGACATGTACAAAAAAAAAACCTCCTACAGATACAACAGGATCAACTTAAATAGTGGCTGATCAGACCACTGCCAACACAATAGGGTGAGGAGACATCAGTTAACAAAGAACATAAATAAACTACCCCTAACAAATTCATACTAATCAGTCCATTCTGTTTGAGTTACTTCAAATGAAAACATATTACTATCAAAACCCAACTACTATTTACAAAAGAGAATAACTAAATACACAAACACAGGAATCTTCTCCCTTGAGAGTTGGTATGACCCAATGGTGCTGATTAGGCCAAGTGATCTGCTACAGCTGCTCCAACTCCAAGGCCATTGGCAACTCAAAGAAAACATGTTAATCATACACCCCTACATACTAAAACCGATGAGTAACTGAATGTGTGCACTTCATACAGTCACCCGAACAGTCAATCCATGGAAACAAACACCTTTGTTCAAAATAAAAGAAACATTAACAGTTATTTACTTGAAGTGTGACAGCAGGGCAGCTGTCACACTGTGTATTTTGTGAAACAGAAGAGGAGGACTTAGACATCTATTTTTTTGTGCAATTTCATACAAATATTTTGGTTGGATTTTCATACCTGGCTTTGTTCCAGTGGGATTCAAATTACCCCAATTACCTTAAATATCATAATGTTTGGAGTGTTTTTGAAAGAAAAGAAAGTTAATTATGGTGTTAATGTGTTATTAATTTTGTGCAAGTAATGTATACATAAATGTCGATTTTTTAAGACCAAACCAACACTAGCTTATTGGGAAAACGATTTAAAATTATTGGTTAAATCTTTGACTTTAGTTAAAAAGAAAAAGGCTGATTTTTTTTATTTCCTTTGTAAAAGATTTTGAGTTAGTTAGTTAATAATCTGTTAATTATGTGACCCCATCTTTAGATTTTTTTTTCTTTTTCCTATATATGAATGTTGTTAATATGTAAGGAATGATTATTCTCTGAATATGTAGTGTGGGGTGTATTTTGTTTGTATGTTATCTTTTCCAATTTAAAAAAAGCCTCCACCGGAAGCAGCCTGACAGTGGAGGTCTGCAGCCAGGTGCTTTTGGAGAGAGGAACAAAAAACATTACGACACATATTTTGTCTAAAAAAACCACCAGCGGAAGTTATGTATGAGAGCCAGGTGTGTTTTATTCAGCTCCAGCAGGTGGCGCTAGTGCACCTTTACGCTGGTCACCGACACCTGGAAGACGCAGAAACCGGAAGCTGCTAACAGAACTAGCTTGTTGTTCTGGTGTGTGAGGAGAATATTTGAGGCTCTGCAGTAAAAATGTCTTCACTTCAGTCTCTGGGAGAGTTGATCAGCTAAAGCGACTAACTGCTGCTGCTGCAGAAATCTTCTCACCAGGCTGTGGAAACTTTCTTCTCCTCCTCAACAACTTGGTGGAGTTCTTTCCAGAACCAGAGAAGATATTCTGCGGTCTTCGTGACAATCGGAGCTCCAGAATCAGGTTGTGGGTGAGAAAAGCTTTTCTCTAGACTTCCTGCCCTCTGGATCTGCTGCTGTTCCTTTGGCCAGAACCAAAGCGTTGGATCTTTAATCTCCTGCGTTGTTCTGAAGCAGCATCTTAATCAGCTCTCCTGCTTTGTTTCTATTGCAGCTGTTAGCTAAACACGGCTAAAGAAAACCTGCTACCACTTCAGGATCATCCATCAGCTGGGACTGATTCATCGTGTGTTCTTCACCACCTGGACCTGGACAGCATGGACACAGGTACTGGTGGATGAATGAATATATTGTCAGTCTATTGTAACCCTGGCGTCAGATTAAGTTACCACTTATTCAAAAAATAATAATAAATAGGCCAGACTCTAGGTCCAACAGGATTACCTTACAAATTACCAGTGAGTGGGAAATGGAATAGCTGGATCCAAAGAATGAGCAAAAGAACACAGTTGCACCAGATTTGTAATTTTATATAGATATATGAAAATAGAACAAAAAATACAGCAGCTGCAATAGACATATAATTAAACAATTAGGCCTTTCCCCCTATATCAGTAAACCTAGTCAGGTTGAGCTCAAAGTCAGTCTTCTATTTGGTCGTAGTCTAGTCAAAAAGAAAGTCTCCTCGGTCTTGTAAAACTCAGGTTCAGTGGTCTGAGTGGTTACCACTGGAATGTTGGCTCAGTATAGAAGAATGATGTTCTCCTGATCGGGATTCAGTTCAGTTCGGGCACAGGCTCGCCATCTCCATCCGGAGAGAATCCAGGACTCCAATCCACTTCAGTCCCGTACCGAGCATAAAAACCTAGCCTGCACAACAATAATGCAATTATTGTTTACAGCTAAATAAAATTCTCTTCTCTTATTCTCACAGCTATAGCTTTCACAATCTTTTCTTTCTTCATCCTTCAAATTACCATAGTAACAATTTACATGCATGTACATTTCTTTTCTCAAAATACATTTTGGCAATACATGAAACAGTTTTTAACTCACGTAACTAATAGTTTGAATCTTTTTTTTCAGTTTTTAACCAGTTTTTTTAACAAGATTATGATTAGCATGTAACCATAGAGTAATACAAAAATGACACAATAACAATATGATAATCAACAAAATTGATGTTTAAGATCCACAATATTCACATTCACTTGGAAAAATTTAACAAAAATAATTATTTGGTCCCTTCTGTTAGCAGAATTACCATTAACATCCATTAAAATGAACTCATGTGGCTGGCCAAAGTCAATTAGCTTTAGTTAGCAGGTTGCTAGCCGAGCTTAGCAAGCACATGGCGTTAACTCACCAAGATGAGGTATTAGCGAGCTTGAAGCGCCAGCACATCCACCTGGTCTCTCTAGCATGGGCTCCACGCAACCCACTATAACACATAACCTAAATTAGCCGTCTAGAAAACTCAAATACTCTTAAACTTCTGTTCTGTATAGCGGCTCACCCAATAAAAGGTATATACGGCTCGACTCAATCCCCTGAAATATGGTTCAGTGCGGCTCCTCTGCAGTCTTCCTCCAGCTCTCCAAAGAGCAAAAAACGGCGCCTGAGTCGCTCACCTTGTAGGAAGGCGGGACTAACGCCACTCTCAACAAATGAGAGGGCAAGTTTAACTCGACGGGAGCGCCAACCGGAATCAGGAACAAACTAAGGAATTACACTTCTGTCTTTTCAAACTAAAAATATTTTCCAAAATTAAAGCATGGAAATAAGCTGATACAAAAAATAAACTAAAATGAAGGCGTTTTATCTACTGGGTTACATTATGGTGGGACATTACAGTGAAATTATAAGAATGAGGTTCAGTCTTTAAAATAATGATCTGTATATGTTTAGCACTACTGGGGTTCTAAACCCCCCAAAGCGTTTTACATCACAGTCATTCACTCGTTCACAGACTGTTGTAGAACCTTGAAGTTTTAGAGTGAATAGATCTCTCCAATGAATGATTTGTGAAGCCAAGTATAGTGGTCACGTGACTCATTTTGATCCAAATAGGTTTTTGTTTTGAGGGGAGTAAGAGTTGGTTTATGCTTGCCGCGTTCGCGAGGTTCGCACGGCTCCGCGCGGCTAAATTGCGTCATTTTAACAACCACGCCCCTCCACCATGCCTCCGCATGGCCCAAACTTTCCGCACCGCGCACCTAGGAAATTTTCTAACCACGCGGATGGTCGGACGCAGAAAAACATGGCGGCCTGGCAAGAACTAGTATGGCAGAGGTTCGTAAATACAGACATTTGTATGAGTCAGCTCTCCGAGATCACCGGGATCAACATGTTGTTAATAATTCTTGGAGAGAAATAGCTCGCACCGTCGGAAAAGACGAGCACGCTGTTAAAAAATGCTGGAATGCCATGTTGTAAACAACAGTAATTTTTACTTCTACTATGGTGTAGTGTTGGATGCATGCCGTAGAGCTCCATGCTGCCCCGTTCAGTTTGGGAGAATATTGGCTCACCGCAGAGACGAGCCGCATGAACCATAAACGCTGCAAGTTGTGAAGAGCGTTTCATCCGCGAGCCGCATCACCAAGCGGAAAGTAAATGTGTCAATCATAAACCAAGCTTTAAAGTCCCAAATTCATCGTCACTCACTGGTGAAGTTACGTCCTGCATTTGACCCGTCCCCATGGGGAGTGGTGAGATGAAGCTGTGGGAACTATTTGGTCTTCTGTCGGGTTTCAGTCACTACGGGAATCAGTCAGAGACAGGAGAGGTTTTCATCTTGTTCACAACCTACCTTTGTTGTAGCGTCAGTCACGCATCATCATTTGACCAATCACAGTTGGGGAGACAGCATGCTGCAGACACGACGGCAGCGGTGCTGACAGCACATACGACTGTTGTTGCTTGAGCATGTCGCTGTGGTTTAGAGTTTAAAGGCCCAGTGTGTAAAAACATTCGACTCTTTAGCGCCGCACAGTTCAGAGTAAGTATTGCAGCTCCGGTAGCCCAAAGCACATTTAGATTTTTCTTTTTGTTTAACTCATTTACTGCCAGCCGTTTCCTGATCAGAAAAGCTCTTCGCTGCCAGCGTTTTTAAGTGTTTTTACTGTTTTTTTAAGAGTCACAGAACGTTGCTCTATGATGATGTCAACGCCAAAACTACCAAAACAAAGCGGAGACTCGCCTCTTGCATCAGGAAGAATCCACGCGTTTCGAGCGTTATTCGTTCTTTCAAATCCGTTGTCGAATTGTGATCGGTAGAAGCTTTTCCGGTTCTCCAATCCAATCCAATCCAATTTTATTTATAAAGCGCATTCACAAGGCATTACAACCCAACAAGGCGCTGTACACTAAAAATGTTGGTTAATTAAACAGGTGTTATATAAACATGTCGAACACAGATAAAAGATGAAAAGAAAATACAACAAAATTCCCAAAAATAACAGCTAAAAAATCATTAAGACACAGGGTGAAGTAAAAATAGGAAAAAACATTTTACAAAGAACCTCAATAGTACGGAAGTCGATAATTGTGGGGTCAGTTTATAAACAGTGCAGATGTCAGTGAGGTTCATAATTATGTTGTATAAGCTAGGCTGAAGTAGTGAGTTTTCAGGCGTGATTTAAAAATGCTAGCTGTTGGTGCTAGCCTCACTAGCAGTGGTAATGCGTTCCACAGCTTCGGTGCAGAGACAGAGAAAGCCCTTTCTCCACGGCTTTTTAAACGAGCATTTGTAACAGCTAGGAGGAGCTTATCTTCAGACCTGAGAGCACGCGGCGGGTCGTAATAATGGACAAGTTCACACAGATATGGAGGAGCTTGATGGTTCAAGGATTTGTAAGTGAGAAGCATAATTTTGAAGTTTATCCTGAACTGCACGGGCAACCAGTGGAGAGATTTCAGAATTGCAGAAATGTGTTGTCTTCTGTCAGCTCCAATCAGCAACCTAGCTGCTGAATTCTGGACCAGCTGAAGTCTAGAAAGAGCTGCTTTACTGATGCCATATAAGCAGGAGTTAGAGTAATCCAGCCTTGAGGTGATGAAAGTGTGGACCACAGATTTCAGAAGACTGACACTCAGGATGTGCTTTAGTTTTGAGATGCATCTTAGTTGGTAAAAACATGATTTAACTGTGTTCTTGACCTGGGCATCCATCTTCAGAGCCTGGTCCATTTTTACTCCAAGTTTCTCGATTAACTTTTTCACAGCAGTGGCCAAAATCGATCTCCTAACACATAGCTTTTCTGCTTCCTGATCACGTCACGTGTGACGTACGCAGATGAAGATCAGCTTCAGAGCTGGGATGTTTGTTCTCACGGTGCGGGGGCTCGTTCCGACGCCCACACAGTAAATAAAATGCCAATGACAGTTGAAGAGTTGTTAAAGTGCTGAAAGGAAGTAGGGCTGAAACGAATCATCATATGGTTCGATTCATTAAGTTCCTCGATTCATTTTTTTACTGATTCGAAGCTTCGTTAAAAGTGCGCTCCACAGTCTGAACACATTTTACTGGAGCTCTACGTGGTGATCTCGGTGCTGTGGTGGAAAAAAGAGAAACCAGCAACGACAGAAACCATTGTTAGAGGCAGAAACGATCCAACCTTTGGATCAAGAGCAGGGATTAAAGTTCTCTGTCGTGGCGACGGAAATCCGTCAGTTGGAATGATCAGAAAAATGTTCCGTCAAAATTTCTCTCTCTCTCTCGCTCGCTCGCTCTCCTGTTGCTAATTGGAACGCGCACTGGTGTTTAAACGTGTTTCTCAACCTTTCTGCACCGCCCAAGCAGTCTTTCCAAATGTTTTTGACTGAAAGTAGCTGAAGTTCCCCCCAAAAGTCGCTAGATGTTGCCAGATGATGTCACGTGCTAATTTGCATACGACACAATGACGTCAGCTGGTTTGTGTGATGACAACACCACGTTTGCGTCATGATGTCACCGGTCTTGTAGTGAATCAAATGAACCCACATGATTTTATTAAAAATTATTTAATTTATTTTTTATTATTTTATTAAAATAAAAACCCCATAGAACACAAAACAGCAGCCTTTAAAACATCAAGGAGAGATGGCACAAAAAATGGAAGGAATATTTCTATTTTGTCTGAAGAGAATGGAACTCTTAAACACAAAAATATTAAATTGATAGGAATGTATGTATGACTGAATTAAAATGAATTTATTAGTAGTAGTTTTCAAGTGCCTTGAGATGTATTCTTCTGTTGTCATTCAGTGCTATATATTGACCTAACAGATAATATATATATTTTATTTTTGTTTGGTTTTGTTGTTTTTAGTACTTTTGTGTAAAAAGAAGCAGGCCGTATTTAGTATTCAGAAACGTTACATGCAAACTGCCAATGACCTGAGTGTTTGTCTTACAGTATTATTCTGTTTTTTTTATAAAAGTTTTAAATGTGCTACGTTATTGAACTCATCATAGAGTTCCAATGTTCCTTGAATGCAACACAAGTGGTGCGAGAAGCCATGTGTGAGTGCTACGCTGCCTGCCAGTGCCAGCCGAGCTCAGCGGCCGAAATGCGGCAGGACGGCGGAAGGAGCGGTCGCCCTTTATGTAGCTCCGGTGGCGATCTCAAATAATGGACTTGTGAAAACCCACAAAAGGTTTGATTGGTCAATGGGGGTAGCGTGATCATGCTGCAAGCACATGCACAGATCATTTTCTTTCTGATCCTCTGGAAGGAAGGACGGAGTGTGAAACTTCACTTGTCTCCTGATTCGATTCGATTATTGGGTCAATGATTCAATTTGATTCGATATCCCGATGCATCACGATTATTTCATATTGATTCGTTTTTATCGATAAATAGAAGATGTCAGATAATTGCTTCTTATTTTTCGTTTATATCATAAACGTAATTGATACAACCTGCCATCCCTCAAAAGCTCTCCATTAACAGGTTAGGACAAAACATTTTAAACATTTAAGAAGATTTAACAAAGTAAAACATCTGTTTCCTCGTTCAGCACCACGCCTCAGGCTGAGAAAAACACGCTTTGCAAAAACTCACAAAATCTAAAAAAGTACTGAAAACCTACAGGACACATAATGTAATTATAAAATACATAATGGGTTCATATATGAGTGTTTAATGTCTCTGAGCAGCTTCACCCCGGGTTTCCACGGGAGCCGTCAGCAGCACGTTACTGCAGCAGCACGTCTTGCTCGCGTAAGCTGCTGCTTGGCCCTTCCCACGAGACGCGAAGCAGCAGGGGAGCAGCTGTCACCGACCGAGCACGAATTCACACTAGTGACTTCGTCAGTAAACACAACAACAAGCAGGAGAAAACTACAACATGGTTTGTGTTTTATGTTCTGTCCGTTTTATAATCGCCAATACGGACCTGAAAAACAAAGGAGATCGCTAGCTAGGTGATAACTTCTCACGGGGACGCACAGTTAGTAACTTTTTTTAAGGTAAAGCAACCAAAAGGCAGTACGTTCTTTATTCTGAAAATCTCGGTAGATTCTCTCCATTTCCGCGTCCGATTTCCTGTCTTTCCTTCCCCAAAAATGTCGAACTTGACCCGTTTCAGAGGCGTCGCACGTAGAAAATAGAACTGGCGCGTAAAGGCCGCGACATGCTGCTCCTGAGACGCGGCCGACTCGCGCTGCTAACGGCTCCAGTGGAAAAGGTTCTGTTGACCACAGCGGTTCCTATCAGCAGCAATGACGTGCTGCTGCAGTAACGTGCTGCTGACGACTCCTGTGGAAAGCCGGGGTTAGAGTCAAATATTTATGCTGCAGTTGAAGGGTGTCAGAAATAACACCAAATGAAATGTTTGACTTAGTTTGTTATTTTATTTGAACCCAGCGGTTCGTTTCTGAAATGTTGGAGAATGAATCAAGTTCTGTTTGATGCAGACAATAATAAAACATAAAACAAATTCTACACTTCCAATAATATTTAAGATGTGTGTTTTATTCTTCCTGATAATAACACCAGCAGAAGGCTGTGGGCTGGATTAGGATTAAATTACCCAGCTGATGGATCTCCTTCACTAACCAGCTAACTACAAACCTTTCCACTAACCTGTCCTGTGTGACCCTCACCATGTGACCCTCATGTCCATGTAACCCTCATGTCCATGTAACCCTCATGTCCATGTAACCCTCATGTCCATGTAACCCTCATGTCCATGTGACCCTCATGTCCATGTGACCCTCATGTCCATGTGACCCACATGTCCATGTAACCCTCATGTCCATGCTGTCTCAGGAGGAGCAGATAGGAGACAAGACCTAAGATCCCATAATAAGCAGTGTCCATGCCTGATCCCTCCACAGACATGGGGACATGAGGACATTTCTCACAAAGAAGCATAAAATAAGTAAAACTGTCCAGAATGAATGCTGACAGATGCTTCTGGTTAGAACTCGGTTTGCCCGCGGGTGATCTGGGTGAGGCCACAGAACCTGCAAAGACTCTCAAAAGGTCTGGAAAACGACCGGTTCGGCTGGCTCCGGTGAAGTGGAGACGGTCATACTGGGAAGTTTCAGTAATGGAAACACACCAGTTAGTGCCTGGCTGGTTTATAAAAGACACCCGTTCCTCCTTTTGGTGTGAGGATGCCAGCTGGTCCTGTTCCACTGCAGATAGCTCATC
>SSNQ01033172.1:0-14666 GCA_006942095.1 Nothobranchius kuhntae | reverse complement strand
GCACAGGAGAGAAGGGAGAATTTTGACAGCTTTTTACTTTGCTAGAAAAAAAATGGTTAATAAAGATTAAACATGTACATATAAAAGAAATATCTAAATAAAATCAGTTCTGTATTAAACACTTGAATTTTATTTTTGTTTACAAATGAGAATTGTTTAATATTACAGGGTACCGCTGGGTCTTGAAAGTCTTAAAAGGTGATAAATCGGTTTTGGTCAAATTAAGACCCTTAGAAAGTATTAAAAACTATTATCACATCTTTGCTCAGGCTCAGCTTGCCGAAAGTATTTTCTCTGAATTAGCTCTCCAACGGTCAAGGAAATGATTAAAGATCTAAATAAAACTTCGAGCTCCATCGTATAGAGTTCCTTCTCCCTTCTGCTCAGCGGTTCCACGGTTGCTAGGCGACGGAATGTTCGCCGAGGGAGTCTTCAGTAAACCCGCCGATGCTGTGTGATCCCAAATTGTCACCAGCAATACAGAAGAGTGCTCCTTTGATAGTTTCTTCACCTGCAACAATGCCGTTTTCCTCTAACTCTCTTAAATCCATGAGAAGTTCAGAAAAAATCTTAGCAGTTCCAAACTGTTTTAAATCTTTCTCTGCACACAATGAAACAAGAAACATGTGATCAGTGCTTGACCGGACATGAACAGGTATGTTAGCCACAGATAGATAAACAGCAACAACTTTGTGTTTCTTTTTAGCTGAACCAAGAGGATTTACAATTTCGAAGGCATCTTGGTACAGAATGAGTTTCAGGCACCCAGGATTTTCAATGAAGAACTGGTTGCACTGAAAGTTTTGTCCATCACTTATGTCATAGAAAACATCAGTTTGTTTCACTGGACTGTTGTAACACTGAATTCTTCCATAATTCTGATTCTAAAAATATACTTAGAAGAAAATATCATTTCTATAGTGCCTCTCAAGATAAAAATCACGAGGCGCTTCACAAAAACAAAAACTATAAAAAAATTGTAAAAATATAAAAAAGCACTTAGAAAATGTTTAAAAATATATTTAAAATGAGCAAGAATAAGCAATTGCGATTTAAAAGAAAAAATGTTAAGAAAGCGAGAGAGTGAATAGGAAAGAGGGAAGTCAGTGGATCCTGAGGAAGGTGGAATAGGTGGGGGGAGCAGAATAAAGAGAGAGTGGTGAAGAAGGTCATACAAAAGCCAGCTTGAACAAGTGAGTCTTCAGCTGCTTTTTGAAGGAGACCACTGAGTCCACTGATCTCAGGCTCAGGGGGAGAGAGGTCCAGAGTCTGGGGGCCACAGCAGCAAATGATCTATCACTTTTGATCTGCACAACCAGTAGGCTTTGATCACTGGACCTCAGGGACCTGCTGGGGGTGTAGGGACGAAAGCCAGGCGTACACTGTGCGACTTTTTCACTCGCAGCACTCAGCTTCAGCTCAAACTGTACGACTTCCTCGCAGAGCACATCTCACAAGTCATGTGCTCACACTGTACGACCCAGTTCTCGCATGTGACCTGACTGCTCACACTGTACGTCTGGTAGCAACACGTCGGCCCTAAAAATATGCTAAAAATAGCAGTTTTTACTAAACACGTTAGACTTTTTTGTCTTGTTTTGCCTGTTGTCCTTCGGGAGTGCTGCAGGAGGACACACAGGGATTTATGGGGGTTGGATTAGGAAAACGAAATAAAAAAAGTAAATCTGTGTTTTGTGATCAGTTTAATTTGACATGAACACGACAAACACGCTTTCTTGACAATCTTTGTGAGTAAAAAAACGTGTAGAAATAAAAACGAACAACGTGTGTTATTAGGGAAATAGCGAGCGAGCGGTGTTGATGCAGGATTGCGCATGCGCCGTGAGCGGTTCTGATACTTTTTGGGTCGCAGCTGCTCGCAGCGCCGCTTCAACAGTGTGATACCCTCATGAGGAACGAGCGAAATATTAAACACGCCAGAAGTCCGTGCGACCTCACGACTGCTGATCGGCAGCTGGTCACTTGGTGTTAATTGCCTCTCGTAACCCCCTGTACACTACACGACCGCTCGGCGCAAAACTCGCCCCGATGTCGTGGATTCTCGCACGACTGGAAAATCGGCTCAAAAAAGTGAAAAAGTCGCACAGTGTATGCCCGGCTTAAGAAGATCACCAATGTAAGATGGTGCTTGTCCATGTAAGGCCCTATAGACCAGAACCAGGATCTTGAAATAAACCCTGAAGTTGACTGGCAGCCAGTGAAGCTGGAGGAGAAGCGGGGTGATGTGGGTGTGTTTGGAGGACTTGGTCAGAAGCCGAGCACAGGCGTTCTGAACCACCTGTAGACAGTTCAGGGAGGTTCCGCTCAGACACGTGAAAAGAGACTTACAGTAGTCTAAGCGTGAGGAGATGAAGGTGTGGAGAACAGTCTCAAGTTCAGAGCAAGTGTCTGTTTAATGGGTATGTAGTAGTAAAATCTCTGAGTCATGTTTTCATCGTTCCCTAAATTAATTTGTTTTGGTTCTGTGTACTTGAACACTATTTTGAATGTATGTGCTCTTGAATATGTTGTTCTTAGTGGTACTCAATGACAAACAGAAAAAAGATCTGAATCTTTCATGCAGTCACATACTTTAGCAATAACATCATCTGCTAGACAAATGTCATCTTTTAAAAGTGACTTCAGTTTACTCAAAGTGTAATCCATTCCCAGCTCATGTACGTTTTGCATCTCTTCAACGATGGTCTGTATTGAGGATGCTGGTAGAAGCAGCTGTCCTTGAAGTTTTAGGGAGAAATGACACAAATTTCAGAGGAAAGCCTCACTGAAATTTGGAGACAATTCATTTGTCAGTGTGCCATTTGGGCTCTCACCAGGCCCATCTTCTTCTGCCTCACTACAAATCTGAAATGTGCTTTCCTTGTACAAAGCATCAATATTGAGCGCAGTAAAGCCTCTATGTTTACGGGACATATGAGCTGTGAATGACGATTTAACAGTAAAATTCTTTTTACAGCCTTTTACTGGGCACGCAACGGGTCGTCCCTCCATTATATGCTCCTTTAAATGAGCAACAAGTTCTTTCACGGTTTGACTTTGGCGCCCACACAACGAAATGGCGCACTTCCAATTTTTCAACAACGGCTTTAGCTGATTCAGGATGTGAAAGCACGTTGTGAACTCGGTAAAACAAAATGTCCATTTGCATTCAGTGCCGAGGCATTTGAATAAACAACTACCCGGTAGGTTCGTTTCTGTGCGCTCTGCAGTGCAAAACATAGCTCCTCAATGACTGTAAGGTTTACTGCAAAACATGCAGGCAACCATGTTTAAACACTGCTAGAAAACTTCAAAGTGTGACAGCTCCGGCAAAGCTAAGCTAACTAGCTTTGCTGCACGATGAAAAAAAAAATCCCCTAAAAACAAACCACTGTGCTTTTTACATTTTAAGGAAATGAAAGTTAGCTTACAGACACTTGACGTTGACGTGGTCCTGTGGGTCCTCGGGAGAAATTTTTCGGGAGGAATGCAGCCTCAGAGTCAGAGCCGTTAATTCAAACTTCATCCAAACGGAAGTCACGCGAGAATGAGGGCAGAACGGAGAGCTGGAAGAGCGAAGTGTCCTCTGCCATGAGCTAAATACGTTACAAATCTACAAATCACTATAGCCTTGCACCTATATTGGCCACAGTGGGGGAAATTTAGAGATTGTAGCAAAGAACTCAGTAAAATTTTCCTGTTTTTTTTTCCCCCAGTTGGGTTGGGTGTTGTCTGAAGTACGGAAGACTGATGCTGCCAAAAATGAAAAATAGAACAAAAATAAATAAATGAGAAAATACTATTGGAAATAATTAAACAATGACATAAATTTATTTATAATTAAATGTTTTTGTTAGAACTTTGTTTAATCTATTTATTAGTTTATTTCTTTCTATTTTTAGTTTTAGTTCCTCATTTATTTATTTATTTCCTCATATATTCATTTATTTACTTTCAGTTTGCAAGGACAATTCCTTCATTTTGATTTTCTGCATTATAAAATGTATCTTATATCATCGACTAAGGATAAAGTGAAACGTGATTATTTGCTATAGATTTTTGATAAATGTTTTGTATTTAATGCACTTGGGACAAGGAAATAAGGCAAAACTTGAATGCATGAAATCTTTATCTGTTCAAATTGTATATATTTTTACAACCACTATACACATTCTGTTGGAGCCCCTATAATCCTGGGTCACACAATGACTATACTCTGTGCCATCACTGGTGGGTTTCTGAAGAGATGAACTAAAGCCCAGTGGGCCAGTCCCACCACTGCCATCTTGGCCTTGTCATCTGTCTTGTCACTCCTGGAAAATGGGGAGCCTAAGTCAAACCCATCTACTTCTGGTGACGGTGGCAGAAGCGTTAAGTGTCTGCCCCATGATCAGACAATTGCAGGCTCAACCCCCACTCAGTCAATCAATCAATCAATCAATCAATCAAAGCTTTATTTATAAAGCGCCTTCCGCAACCCTGTCAGGAAGCCCAAGGCGGTGAACATGGAACAGTACAAAGTTAAATAAAGTGAATAAATCAGAAAATAAAAGCAATTCAAATTACAGATTACAAATTACAAAAACAAATTACAGTCCATCACTGTCATTGGGTAAGGTATTTTTTTTTTGTACCTGTAAACATTATTTTCTGCTGTGTATTTGACATTTTTAACATGGGACTCAATAGGAACTTGATATCTGGAACCAGCCCCTAGCAGATGAGGGGGGGAACTGCAATTGTTAAAAATTTATTTATTTTTATAAATTATTACTGAAAATGTAAAATTTCATGGTAACAGGAACACTTACCCCCAAATTCCACTACCTCCGCTCTGCTCCACTCTAGCTTCGGAACTCAATTTTTACTGGTACATGCTCTACAACGGCTCCGCTCCAGTGCGGAGGCCGCAGGAGCAAACTGTGGCCAAAAGGCCTACTACGTCGGATGTTGAGGTTTTCTGAATGGGGCAAAAGTTTTCCCGTCCTCGGAATGAAAAAGGAAAAAATGAGAAGGAAATTTGAAGCTTCTACCATGTAGTCCTGCCACGTATGTTTGTTTATTTTCCCAGAGTTGTTTTATTTTTGTGTTATTGAGAAGTTAATACCATTTTGATTACATAATGGTCTGTCGTTATTTTCAGTTTTCTTCTATATTCCAGCACCTGAGTTGTGTATATATATTTTTGACAAAATTACTTTTGTAAATGCGATTGATGTTTATTCTCTAATATATTTTTTATTTTTTATTAGGCACGCAATACTAGTTTTGTAAACTTCTAACTGTTTAGTTTTTGTTTTCTACATTGTCATCTTCCACTGCTCCCCTACTGCCAGGGGGTTAAAACAAACGTGTAAATGTAAAGCCCTGTTTGTGTTTGCTAAAAATGTAAAAGTCATTTCCGCTTTTTCCAAGAAAGCCGCCCTGTTTCTGCTGACGTGAACTTCTGGAAATCTCAGTAGAGTAACAATATCTGGTATTCACATGGCTCAGAGAGGTCAGCTGGGGTCACAGCTCTCAAAGGTACATTCAGTGGTACTTTTTACTTTCAGATTGCGATTGCTTAGGTTCTTATTATAAATGGTAAATGGTCTGTATTTTTATAGCACCTTCTTAGGCTTCTACAACCCCCAAGGCGCTTCACAATAAAATCAGTCATTCACCCATTCACACACACATTCCCATGTCAATAAATTTGATAATAAAAATGAAAAGATGTGTGTAGGTTGGCTACGTTCGTGTCCTTTAAGAAGCTGTACCACCTGGAGTCATGTAAAAATGTGACTCAAAGTAACACACGTGACAGCCCCATCTAGTGGACAACTTTTGTCTCTGCGCATACCTGTAGTTATCGTCCATTTATCGTTATCGAGGTGAAATCCTCAATATATCATGATGTTGATTTTCGGCCATATCGCCTATATCACCCATATCCTGCGCTACTGGAAGCAGGGAGCAAAGAAAATAATCCTGACACACTGACGTCAAAACATTTGTCTTAAATGTTCAGATGAAACCTGCTAAAAAAACATAAATTTTTTCATTTATCTGCCCAAAAAGAAGACTTTTTCAGGAAGCACACGGATAAAAAAATGTGTTAATATTATGAACATATTAAAAAGTAGCCTAATTGCTTGTAGTTCTAATCATTAACTTCCTCAATAAGCAGCAACGAGTGGCTGAGTGCTGCGCTGTCCCACGGCAGGGAGGCGCTGAGCTGAGTGAAGCCACGTCTGCTGGGAAGAATATGTGTTGCTGCTGGGACACAGACCTCAGCTGCAGCGTTGTTACTTCTAGTTTTTGTAAGACAGGCAGAAACAGGGCCGTGCACAGACTTTTGAAGGGGCGGGTGCTCAAAGTTAAAAAAGGGGCACATATAGAGCAACATTTTTAACGATCCAAAAAGCTTGAAAATTCAGATAAAGAGAAAGTCCTGTTCTGATACGAGGTGGTAGGGATGCACGTAGCTAACTGGTTAATTGCTGTTAATGTTGTAACCGGGTAAAGCAGTTTTTCCCAGTTAACTGCTTCAAGTCCTTCTGCTGCGCTGGGTGTAATATATTTTGTGCCACCAGAGCACCGCTGCCAAATATGTTTACCGGGCGACCGCAGAAGAAGAAATGAGCTCGTCACGTGATCAAACAAATGTGCTCAAACACGAAGCGGTTAGTTAGCAGCAAGCCAGCATTGGAGCCGTTTATTCCTAGTTATTTAATACTTGGAGCACAATAACTTACTTACTTAGACTTAGTTCCTCCGGCGCCTACTGGCGCATTGGGCGCAAAGTAATCGCCAGCGAGCTCTGTCGGCCGCGACGGCCTCGGCTTCATCCCATGACAGGTTCACGGCACGTAGGTCTTCGATAAAAGTTCTGCGCCATGTGATTTTTGGCCGTCCTTGTTTCCGTTTTCCACGTCCTGGGGTCCACAAATCACATCAAAGCGCTGAGCCTGGCAGAACACGACGCAGCAAACTGAACCGAGACCAGCAACGAGTCAGTGTGCCGTGACGCTCCAGCTTGTGTCTGAATCCTAATTTGTCTAGTAAATACAGAAATGTCAGTGTAATTATTCAGTTCAATGTAAGAAAACAGTATTTTTCAAAACCGTGGCCTCCAGAATGCACTTACAAGCACGCAATCACAAGCAGCGCTGTGTATTTGATCCCAGACGGTCCGCGGCGCAACAAGCTCTGAGTCTGACGGACATTCCAGCTGTCATCCCGCTCTCTCTTTACATCTTGTAACGAGTGTGGGACTTTAGTTGTGCGTCTGAAGTATTTTAAAAAGAGTAGATGGAAAAGGTGTAATTTATAGAGCGAGGGCAAATGTCTGTGTGCATCGGGGTGGGGTTGTTTTCATGGTTAATTGGCTATTAACCATTAAGGGGCGTCAGTAGCCGGTTAAAGAAATGCTGGTAAACGTGTGTCCCTAAGAGGCAGTGTTGGGCAAGTTACTTCAAAACTGTAATGCATCATTTATTACTTGTTGCCCTCATTTTAAAGTAATTCATTACATTACAATATTACTGGTTTTAAAATGTAAGGAATTACACTACTTTTGCATTACTTTAAGTTATTTTCACCAAAACAACTTCAGTATGAATCTGGTAATCTGACGCTCAGTGAGCTCATGACATATATGTGGAAAGTGATGTGGTGTCTGAGCTAGGATTGCTGTTAAAAACAGTCAGATATAATAACAGTGCTTTAAAATGATTGTTTATTAAATAAAAACAACAACAATCTGTACTCTCAGCACGCTGCCATCTTATAGGGCCATCTGAGCAGGGAGTGAGGTGGTGGGGGCTCCAAGCCTATATTTGCCTTGGTCCTCAAATGCCTTGATACGGCCCTGGATGTGGGACTGACTTCTGGGGTGATCTGATTCTATCACATGCATAAATATTAAATGCTTATATATTATTGCTTTTCACTGGTAAAAATGTGTAGATAGATCTACCAACTTTTTTCTTTTCAAGCACTTTGTTTTTTATTTTTTTATTTTATTTGAATAATTTCCGGCCCTTTCTCTCTCTAACCTTCCTGCATGCTGCATGTTTTTTCCGTCTTCCAGAAAAACTGTTTCCTAGATTTCCTACTTTCTAACTAATCAGCCAAAGAGATCTACCGAACGCAAAAAAAAATAAATAAATAAAAGAAGCTTAATATGCGCTGCGCTCCAGCAGCAATGAGTTGAAATCACCGGGGCACAGATTATGAACTCAGCTGAAAAGTACATGAAGTACCAGAGAATATGGGCTGATATAAACGATCTTAAATGAATAACTTTGTTTTGGTGGAGCGATTTTGTGAATATAACAGCGGCCGCGCAGGACGCAGCTGGAGTATTTGAGCCGTTACCGCTGCGTCCTCTGCTTATAGAATGCCCGCAAAGCTGAGTCCATAAATGACGTCATTTATGTGGATACTGGATCTTTTTTCAGGTTTCCCGCAATTAGAATTTATAGGAAACCCACATCTTGATTCTGGGTTTAAAAAATGCATTGTAATTACCGCATTACTGACAATTGTACTGAGTAAATGTTACCATTTTCTTTCCCTGTAATGCCTTACATTACCACATTATAGCGAAAAGCAATGCATTACAGTAATTAATTACTTTTGTACCACGTTACTCCCAACACTGCTAAGAGGTGGTAAATTCATTAAAAAGAAGAAAAAGGGGAGAACCCATCCAAGTTGTCCGTCGTTCTCTATTTTGTTAATTTATCCTTAAAAATTGTTCATCCAGGAAGTACATTGGACGGAATGCAATCCCAGAAAGTTATCCAGTGTGATACGTCGCTATGTTAGCCAAGATTTTTTCATGTTTGTAGGAAATTCTTGATCCATGATCGCACTCTGAACTTCACACTAAACCCGAGAGCTCTGCTACCAACCTAACATTTGCAGTTAGCTCACACGGCTGCTCACCTTTGTAAGCCTGATTCATGCTTCTCCGTCTGCGTCAGTGCGGAGACACGCAACGTCCTTGCGTGCCTGCCGGAGAGCTCCGCAAGGACGGATGGAGTCGAGCTCTCTTTTCTAATCATCCGTCAGTCGAGACGGACAATGCAAGCTTGTGATTGGTCAGGACGCCGCTGTTGTTTACAGCGCCGCCATTGCGCCCTCAAAAACATAAAGAGAGCCGAGGATAACTAGCGGCAGACACGGAGCAGCTTGAAGAATACCTCGCGAAAAAACTATAAAAACATGAACATTTAATTCTCCCGTGACTGGAGGAGTGAAAAGATGCACAGCAAGCGTTTTATTGGTGGATGGAAATGACAGGAAACGTGGGTTTAGAGGTGGCGAGTGCATGAAGAGGTGGAGGAGGATGAGAGACAAATTTGTCTGTTAAAAAGTCTCTTATATACAAAAAACACAATATAAACACACTATCTTGGACCGATACATGACAGGATACCACAGAACAGCGCTACGCCCTCTGTTGTCCTGCCGGGCAATTGCTTTGCAACACTCTCCAGGAGACGGAGAAGTATGAGGGCAAACGCTTCCGTCAATCCGTGTGTGTCTGTCCCTTGCAGAGCTGACGGAGAAGCATGAACCAGGCTTACCTGCGACTGGTCGAAGGGAGCTCATTTGGCCCATTCTCGCCTCTCTCCACTGGATCCCTGTAGGGTTCCATATTCAGTTTAACCCTCCCACTGTCCTAATGGGTGTGACCCCTTTAGAAAAGTTGACCATTGAGCAGGATTGATGGTTTATCCCTTGGGTCCACATGGCAGGGGTGAGGAGTGAGCACCACCTCACCCCTGCCACGTGGACCTCAAGGGATAAACCATCAATCCTGCTCAATGGTCAACTTTCCTCGCGGGGTCACCCATCAGGACAGTGGGAGGGTTAAGATTTTGGTTCTTGACTACAAGTGTTTAAATGGCCTTGCACCAATCTACCTCTTTGAGTTGCTCTCACCTTATGTTCCATCTCACTGTTTGAGGTCAACTAACCAACGTAGCTTGGTTGTCCCCAGAGCTAGTCTTCAGAGGAGAGGTTGTAGAGCATTGTGGAATCTTCTGTCCATCTACATTAGGATGACATCATCAGTCGTGGTTTTTAAAAAATTACTGAAAAACGCATTTTTACTCTATTGCTTTTAAAACTCTTCAAGAGCGTTTTAGTCTTGGTTTTTTGACTTTATCTGGCTTTAGTCATGCACGCTTTTGCTTTGTTGCCTATAGTCAATTTTATTTACTAACTGTCAGCAGTTTTTAATCTATTCCTGTTTTGGGTTTTATGAGTTTTTATTTTATTTTACTGCTGTAATTTTAAATTAACTTAGGTTTTAACACTTTAAATACCATTTCCAGAATACTGCTCATACTGTGGCCATAAGTTTGCTTCATGATGCTGATCCAGAACATTTCCCATGTTATTTATTTCCAGTGTTATAATAATAGCGTAATGGTTAATAATAAAACATACATAATAAAGTATTAAATCGTATGTATTCATGCTCACGTTCACTTTGACCATCTCTTTGTGTGAGGCAGAGCATTTATTAGATGTTTAACCCTTTTATGACCAGTTTACGGCTATAAAATTGTAATAAAAGTGAAAAATGTTTGTAACTGCTCCTTTTTTCAGAACAACCTCTGCTTTCAGTGTCTGGTTTGTATTTACTATTTACAAAAAGCTGCTTAAATGTAAAAAAACAACAACAATGGATTTTAATTTTCATGTATCACTAAACGGGAACTTCATTCGCTTTAACCACATATTACCACTAGGGTATGCCAAAGTAACTTTCTTATGCCACTCAGTTACAGTTTTAATCTATAATACCTGTCTGAATCTAGGCTTGATCTGTGTCAGGCAGCTGAAAGAGGAGGCAGGGGAAACCGACGTTAGCACGGCCAGTGAGCCAGGTCGGTCCGGAAAAAGGTGGACTGTGGAGAGCTTTCGGTTGAGCTTCCTGGTCTGAGCTGAGACTTCGGTCATCTGCGCTTGCTTTGGATGCAAAATTCTGAACCCAAAAGCTCTCTTATCTTTTGTGTTGGAGGGGGTTCCACATGCACCAGTTATAGCATAGGGCTATGGTAAAGATTTTCGCGCCCCATAGAAACAGGATATACATCACAGTTTTTTTTCCCTCCTCTGCACAAGACTAGTCTGCTTGAGATATGGTCTCAAGGTCTCATGCATTCCTTCTAACCTGCTTATTTTCAGCTCAGCAGAAGAATGAAGAATTAACTCTTTTCTGTTATTAATCAAAGAACTCTATTTTAATAAAGCTAATCCAACCAAGTGTTAGTCAACAAATAAGATGTGACCAATCTGTGAAATCAAAATATTAATTACTTTATTACAATCCTATAGAATATAAAGGTACTATGACTTTAAATGTTCCAACAGGACTGATTTCAAGTAGCGTTAAAAGACATGACACATTCCTTTCACTGATCCAATCAGAATCTGACAGATCTGACGGAGGCATGGTTTTGATGGTATTTGGTAATTTTTCATTCGACAATAAACTATAACATCCGAAGTATTAAACTATGCCACGTCAGCTCTAACGCCAGTTCAAAGCGTTCCAGAGAAAATGACGGAGTAGCCAATCCTGAACTATCCTCTTCAACCAAAAAGAACCAACGACAAGCTGAAAAATTCATTGCTATTCCAACTGCTGCAACAGTTCCTTTCAGAATAAAAGCTGAACCATCAAGACCCAGGCTTGGGTCTCATCAGACGCCAACAAATTGTCGCGACCCGGAAGTAGCTCACAGACTGGACTGGTCGGCAACCATTGCTTTTCCTACCAGCTCGGTTCCAGAGAAGGTCAAGCTATACCTCAACATTCCTGATCTAAAGGGGACTTCCTGAAGGGTAGGTAGACTGGCAAATGGTGTCTCATGTGTTCATGAACCTCCTAACCAAAGCTTAATGCGAAGACATCACCTTCAGTTCCCATCAGAACAAATCACTTCTTCGGATTTGCTGGTTCTGATTAACATCACATGACATCCATTCACCATCTCATCCACTTTAGTTACACCATACATTTAGTTTTAAAATCAGTCTAGTTTAATTTGTAAGTAATAAAATTCTTAACTTTTAAACTTGACTCTCCCTCTTCTGTTGTCTCTTAGTGAATACGAAGCGGTTATCTAATCCCTGCAACAAAAAGTTCCAATCTTCTGGTTTAAATAACTCACAGATCCGTAAGGTGGATTTCATATTGCCTATGGAATCCTACGCCTTACGGCTTATTAAATAACCTGTAATTTAAATCATAATAACTTGTGTAACGGAGATAGAGATCTCCACCGGGAGTTCGCTCCCAGGCTGCCGATCTGATCAGTAGTCGCCCCGTTGAGTTGCTTAGCAATAGCCTGGCTCACATGAGCTTCTTACACGGAATAGCCACGGGCGATACGAATTGTCCACACTAAATTAGGCCGAATAATAATACGGATGCTCACGAACTTTCAATTATTCGTGCCAGCCAGTTCTACAGCAGAATTGGACCAAATTGCCTGAATCAGCTGACAGGCTCGCTAGCGTAGCACGCAGCTGCTAAGCTTAGCTTTCGGTTTTGGCAAAAACGGAGTTGCAAGCCATAGCCAAAAATTGATCGACACAGCGCTCCTGTGTCTTTTAAATTCACTACCCACAAAGGGATAAAAATTTGCTTCGTTCGAGTTGATTTAGCAGCGTTTTTAACACTTCGGTGTGAGAAACGGACTCGGTTGCATCGGTGCTAACCGCCAGGTGACGGACGGCGCATGCGCATCAAACCGCCATCTTGGTCAGACCACGCAGCTTCGACCAGCCATCTTTAGTACGGTCGGTAGAGTGATATTTCTGGGTCATTACTTAACAGTTCTGCCTGAATGTTCATTCAAAACAAAAAATTTCTCCTGTAACAAAGCTCATTTATAATCAACCGGTAAGAACTGTTTCTTGTTCAGCTTCCATAAATTTTACAACAAATTAAAGGATCCGTACATTGGTTAAAATGAGCTCAGAGGAAATTAAACAGCTAACATCCCTCATACTACAGATGAGAAATGATCGTCAGAGATCCCAAATCCAACTTGCTGAAGTGACAAATGGATCCCAAATGCAGCTGGCTGAGATGAGAAGCATGAAATTGCAGCTTTTCAATCTGCAACAGGATTTCACAAGAATCCAAGATTTTGTTAATGATTTTCAGGTGGGCGGGGCAGCAACCCTGTGTTCTGCTGATCTGCCGCCAGATAAAACGAGAACGCTGCAATCTGATGTTTTAATTGGCTCTGACTTACAGGAAACCCTCAACATCTCGCAATTCGCTCCATCCACATTGATGATGAGTGACACCCCCACGGACAGTGGCGCGGTGCCCCCTGGTGCTGAGCATATATAAACATGTATTTACATTCAAGATGACAGCTGGAAAAATCCCTCAGATAACTCAGTCTATGAAATTGAAATGGCTGCGAGATGACACGTCACCTTAGATGAAGAGAGATGAATCAGCACCTCCTTGTGGGAGGTGAACAGGGTTACACCCCCTTTTGACTTTAAATGGAGATGCTGCACTCTAGTGAGATCACGAGATCGTCCCGTTTTCAACCAGAAACATTCATTTTAGTTTTTACTGTTAAAATATGTCTCAGAATGAGCACGGTGTCCAAATGTACAAATATCAGGCTATGGCTCGCCGTTCTGTAATGATTTAATTTACATGTTATTTAATAAGCCATAAGACAAAAGATTCCATAGCAAATACGAAATCAACCTTATGGATCTGTGAGGTTATTTTAAACCAGAAGATTGGAACTTTTTTATTTTTATTTTTTTTTATTTTTACTTTTTTTACCGTGTCCTGTCTGGCTGTGAAGCAAGCAGAATTGATGTCTGAATGCTGGTGACAAGCCTTACAGATTTATTCTCAGGTGGAGCATCAAAGCGTTTGCTTTTAATGTCACGCCTGATACTTAAAACTTTATTGTTATTGTTGTTGAGTGCTTTGTAATTCCGACCAGACACGGAGACAGAGGTGAAAGAGAAAGGAAGAGAAAAGGTGGAGAGAGGGAGGGGGGGTTCCACAAAAATAAACAATGAACAAGAGTCTGCTTCTAGACCTGCAGAAAAAGACAAAAAAAACAAAAGGACACAAAAAAGGGACACAACAACAATACAACAAGATCTACCTATCACTGCGTCAACTTGATGAAAAAAAAACAAAACAAAAAAAAAAACAATATATATATATATATAATCAACATTGCTTAACTGAAGAATCACGATAATAAATCACAACGCATTAAGTGCCCACCATAGTCTTCAGACCTGTGTTTAACGTGCCCAAGCCCATACTTTTGAGAGCACCATGTGAGCACCTGTGTGTGTACACGCGCTTGTTTATTAAGGTTTCTCTATAGGAGCGCCCAACAGAGAGTGTGAGGGACCACAGATCCGCCCCCCAAAGATGCGCAGGAGACGGGGGGAGCTCCAAGTCCCAGAGATCCAGGCGCTGCCCCAGAACGCAGGAACCCCAAGGAGACTGCAACCAGGAAGGCCCCCGCCCCCCTCGAGAGGCACAGAGGATCGCCCCGGGGGTCCACAACCAGCAGCCGGCAGAGTCCCTGGAGATATCAGCGGCAAGCCCACAGGCCCGCCCGCAGCCTCCCACCCCCTAGCCGGCCGAGCCCGGG
>SSNQ01033171.1:2006-12504 GCA_006942095.1 Nothobranchius kuhntae | reverse complement strand
CCGTTTTGAATAACAAACACAGAAAGCAAAATAACGCATTAGCGTGATTGCATCCAGCTAGCCACTGCTTCCTGGTGTACCAATTTTGGGAGAAGCGTCGTGTGTACAGTTTACCCTTCTCCTTCTCCTGCTGGCTTATCTTTACGTCGGGCTGATCTGGTCGAAGCTCTTTGACATTAAGTTTTTCCACCATAGTTCTCCTCCCGAACGGATACTGAAGAGACCGAACTGAATTCAGTGGCTGCTGAGATCCGGTATCCTGGTTGTAGGCGCACTGGCGTCCATGTCTGCGTCTGCTCCATGTGCTTCACGAGTCATGACCAAAAACGTGCTGAGTCGAGACTCTCCGAGTTCTACCGAACACCAACGAAAGCCTTGGCGGTAGCTCTATCGCCCATCATGCTTCTGAAACGTTCTGAAACAATGTCGACGCTGATTGGATACATTCCCATTCCTACCCTTTGATATTCTTGTCAGCAATTGGTCAACTGGTCCCGTCTTGTTTGGGCGATTGAAAAACAGCACACAGCCTCCACCGCTCGGCAGAGACCGGCAGAGACCAATATATATATATATATATATATATATATATATATATATATGATTTATTTTTGTTACAAAACACACAATTAAATTAGAATATGTGATTATTGTTAATTTTATTTATTTATTTTTTTAAATAAAAATTAAAAACTGTGGGGAAACTGGGAGGGCGGCGCCCTATCGCCCTCTACTGGCCAGCCGCCACTGCAAACACTGCTGATCTCTCAACACAAATGATGGGCAGATTAAACAGTTCATTTCGATGCTTCTCCCACACAACGGGTGTTTGGATCTAACTTCCGCATTTAATGCTCGGACTGTATCGCAAGATCTCGAAAATCCCGCGCATGCTTGTTTGCCCACCTCAGGTCTCCGCACCGGAGTGGAGCCGTTGTAGAGCGGGTACCAGTAAAAATTGAGTTCGGAAGCGAGCGGCTGTGGAAGGCGGGGGTGGACCAGAGGGGAGCGGAGGTAGTGGAATTTGGGGGTAAGGATAAGTGTAAAACACATAGAATTTTTCATACGGATAGGGAAATAGCTGAATGAGCGGTGAACACCACCCCCACCGCAGATAAGAAGGGTAATGAATGAATGAACTGTACTAACACTTATATGTGTAAGTGAGAGAAATACAGCGCACCCTTGTGGATGCAGAGGTAAGAACTTTCCACCTGAAAAGGTAGAAGCGAAAGTTACCACAACGGTTCTTAGCGCTGTCTCACTTTTAACACCGGTGATTAGAGTTACCTATGAGCTAAGACCTCACTGGTCCAAATTGTCACCAAAAACCAGCAGCATACTAACAGAATGATGGATAAAGAATTTGATCATGAAACGGAGGATGATGGATGGGGACCGAATGACATCCTGAGCACACTGGGAGAGCAACTAGCCTGCATAGAGACTATAATAAATATGACAAGTGGTCCAATAGAAGCTACGAAAAACAAAAATTTATTGAGAAAAACAGCAGAAAAAGCGATGAAAGAAAAAGGAACAGATGTGAACAGCAGAGGGAACTGGGGTAAAATATGGGAGCAGAAGGTAGCAGAAGCAAGAGAAAAGGAAGAAGAAGCTAAGAAAGTGTTAAGGGAGGCAGGAGTATTAACAAAAAGAAAGATGAAAAGCGAAGTTGAAAAGCAGGCGGGTCGAGTAAATAAATACAGGCAGTGGGTCATGTTGTGGAATGCGGCCAAACATAATATGAAGAAAGCGAAAAAAGAGACCAAATCACCCACCCAACCACCCCCATACTCCCCCGCTATACAGCCTACGCCTCCTACTGCTCCAGCAGCAGGACTGTATCCAGTAATAAAAGTCACTAGCGGCATACTGGACATACAACCGGAGTCTCAGGAGGATAATCTGAGTTAGTGGTCAGGTGTAACTGCATTATCAGGATCAGACACTAAAGTCAAACCCTCCACCTCAAGGAAACATAATAATCCCTTCCTGCCAAATAATGAAACACCGAACAGTAGCCCATCTGCAGACAACCTAGCTGCACCCTTCGAATTAAGGGCTAAACGACAGGACATTGACAACTCACAAAATCGATTTACCACTCACTATTTTAATCAGGGCCTGGTCGCACCTGAATATGGTACGAGCCTCCATACACCGCCTCCAGCACTTTGGCCAAATAGTCCAGCTGTATGGCCTAAAATGCCAGACCTGAATAAGCCAATACCAATTTACGCTACCTCCCAGTTGCAGGGAGAAGATCAGGAAGACTCAAACAAAAATATAGTGGTAAAAATGGTTATGGTAGGGCAGGAATCATCAGATCCCCCTCCAGCAGCCAGTCAGAGCTATGAAGCCCTTCTACAAGAGGAGCGGCAGAAGCAGCTCACGAGAGAAGTGTCTAGGGGAGAAAGGGACCTGCTTGAATTTTCCCGCTCTCCATCCCCATGCCCAGACAGAAGACACACAAGGTCCATGGGCCCCCCACCGACCTTCCAACTACCCATGGTGCAGAATAAACCCAACGCCCAGAAAGTCTATCAGCCGTATTCCCTTGGGGATATCCAGGCTTTAATAGACAAATTACCAGATATCCAAGAGGGTGGAAACACTTGGCTCTCAGATTTTGACACCCTCACTGCTGGACAGGACCTTGCATTGGGAGATTTCCGAGCGGTAATCACTAGGTGCACGTCACGCTCACAGGCGGAGGCCCTAGAGAAAGACGCCGGCACAACTCATGATTCTAATTCTGTACCTCTTGGTAGAGTGATAGCTCAACTAGGCCCAGCAGTCAGAAAAATGTTCCCGCTAAAAGATAGCAGCACAATGAGCAAAATTAAATGGGATACTAAACAAAATCCTTCCATTTACCTGAACCAAGCCATTGATAACTGGGTGGCCCAAACTGGCCAACACCCATCCAAACAGGGCACGAATAGTATGTGGTTCAAAAAGGCAGTCCTAAAGGGAGTCCCCGACTCAGTGACTCAGAAAATGGAAGACAACCCCAACCTGCATGACTGTGATTTTAGTAAGTGGAAGAAACACCTTATTTCTAACCTCAACAAAGTACAGGTAAAAGAAGAAAAAGACTCTGATGACATAGAAGACTTGCAAAAACAATTGCTCAGGGTCCAATTACAAGCCGCAAAAAAGACTTTGGGCGAAAAGGGGGACAAGGTTAAGAAACAACTGGTCGCGTCCACAGCCACACCCCCACCACCACCGTCACTTCCAGATCAGGGTTCGCCTATGACTTGGCAGCCGCAGCCACCATACTCAGGGCAGCCGCAGCCACCATATTCAGGGCCATATATGCCACCACAACAAAACACACCCTTCACATATGCTGCCCAGCGACCACCATTTGCTGGTCGACCCAGAGGTGGTTTCAGGGGACGGGAACAGTAGAGGCCAGTAGGCGGCAAAGGGGGACCACCTGCTCAAGACATTTGCTACAACTATGGTCAACCAGGACATTGGTCCAGGAACTGCCCCTTGCCATACAGCCCACAAAGGGAAGGTCGAGGCAGAGGCACCTTCTCAGGACGAGGAGGGCCTACCGGACCCCACACCCAGATGCCAATGATGGGCTGGGACCAGTGAGAGGGTGGTCCAAGACAATAGGACACCCCACAGAGAAACTCCGACGGTCAGGGAGCCACGGCAGACCCCCTGCTGTCAATAAATGTAGATGGACAAGATCAACCATTTTTGGTTGACACTGGTGCCACTTGCTCCACCATACAAACTGTGCCGCCTTCTAAGACATCTACACGCACTATTTCAGTGATGGGCTTCTCTGGGGAACAACAAACTCTGCCTTTCTCCCTGCCACTCCCGACTACAGTGGGACACCAAACAGTACTGCACAGCTTCGTCTGTTCTCCGACAGTTCCAGTCAACTTACTGGGAAGAGATCTCCTCATCAAGTTAGGAGCCACCATTTTGTGTGGTCCTACGGGACTTACTGTCACTCTGCCTGAAGGGACTATATTGCCCTGCACCGGAGAAGCCAGTGAAGGCATGTACTGGGCTCAAAAACTGCCTGACATATCAGACTGTGCTGAGATTTACTGGGCTCTGTTGGACACAGAAACCAAGAACACTCCTGGTTTAATGACTCTGTACCAGCAGTGGAAACCCTGGCTGACTCAGGTCCATCCTTATGTTCCCCCTCCTGACCCTCCTCACCTAACATTATTCTATGACAGACATGGCTCAGTCTGGTACAAGGAAGCCTTCCAAAACCAACTAGAGGGACAGCAATGGTGTGTTCAAACAACAGATATTTATGCTGCACCAGAAGGTGTGACCGCGGCAGCCAACCTAACCCAAGAACAATTGGCATGGTACATGATGGGAGATGAGGCATTACCTCATGTCTCTCTTGCTTTACATCCAGCCCATCAGGCAAAAGAACTAGGGGGAATGGTTAAACGTTCCCTAGCAACCACTGATTGGCGTTCAACTCCTCTTCCACAAGTGTCGTATTCAGACTCAACTCAGACATTTAAAATCACTGCGGTTTGTACTAATTCGACACATTTACAACAGGAAACTATTAGCAGATCCCATGGACGTGAACGAACCGACCATCCTGATGCTCTGACAATGTTAGACTCGCTTCCCACCTCCCTGTGGTCAACAGGCCCCACCGATGTTGGGTTGGTGTCCATCCCACCTGTGACCTTTCACCTAAAAGATCATGCTCCCCTGTGGGTTCCACAATACCCACACAAACCATATGCTGAAGAGGGGATAGCAGACACCATCAATGGCCTGTTGCAGGCAGGGGTGTTGGAGCCATCCATGTCAGAATGGAACACTCCGATTTTACCTGTAGAAAAGAAAAATACTGGTAAATATCGAATGGTTCATGACTTGCGTCGTATAAACGCCCTACTTAACACAGAATCACTTCCCGTCCCTAACCCATATGTGGCTCTGACAAACCTACCACCCTCACATGCATGGTTTACCTGCATAGATTTGGCGAATGCATTCTTTTGTCTTCCACTTCATGAGTCTCTGAGGGACATTTTCTCTTTCACATTCAGAGGACAGCAATACCGATACACTCGGCTGCCACAAGGGTTCACCCTGTCACCTGGATTGTTCAACCAATGTTTGCGTCAGCTCCTAGACACATGCCCCCTTCCTGATGACTGTGTTTTAGTGCAGTATGTTGATGATTTGCTCCTGTCAGCGCCCTCTGCAGGCTCCTGTCTGCAAGCTACTCAAACACTACTAACTCATTTGGCCAAGCTTGGATTTAAAGTCAGCCGGTCCAAACTTCAAATAGCCAGAAAACAAGTATCATTTCTGGGCAGAATGGTTTCACAAGTTGGTGTTTCATTGTCACCAGATCATAGAAACTCCATACTCCATCACTCTAAACCTGAAACAGTCAAAGACATGTTATCCTTCCTAGGCCTGACAGGCTACAGTAGACACTTCATCCCTAACTATGTTGGTCTCACTGCCCCACTACGTGCTCTTATAGCACCTTTTGGAATGCGTCAACTCACAGCTCACCTGGACTGGACTATTCCAGCAGAAGAAGCATTCATAAAACTTAAACAACAACTGTCTACAGCTAGTGATTTAGCTTCTGCTGACTACAAGTCTACGTTTTTCCTTGATGTTTCTGGATCAGAAACTCATGTAAATGGAGTTCTGTTCCAGAAAAAAGGGGGAGGTCAGAGACAAGTCTTGATGTACATAAGTGTCATGCTAGATAACACAGAAAAAAGACACCCACCCTGCACACAACATGTAGCAGGCCTTGCAAAAATTTTACAAAAAACAGCACATATTGTAATGGGCTACCCTCTGAAAGTACTGACAACACACAGTGTAGTAGCTTACATTACATCACAAGCTTTCACCATGACCCCACTAAGACAAAGAAAAATCAGTAAGATCCTAGAGGCCCCACACATCACCTACACACATGAAGGGATAAACATGGCAGACCACATGGGTAATGGGGAACCTCATTCGTGCGAACAAAGAACAGCAATAGAAGAAAAAGTCAGACCAGATTTAAGTGCAACCCCACTAGAAAATCCTGATAAGAATTGGTTCACAGATGGCTGTTGTTACAGAGATGACAATGATGGACTAAAAGCTGCCTGGGCAGTAGTAGAGCAACTCCCTACAGGCGAGTGGTTCACTGCAGGAGCGGAAAAGCTGAAAGGACAACAGTCAGCACAGAGAGCAGAAGTGTTAGCTATTATTGCCGCTCTCAAAATGAGCACAGGGAAGAAAGTAAATATTTACAGTGACTCAGCTTATGCTGTAGGAGCCGTGCATGTTGAATTGAAACAGTGGTTGAGAGCTGGCTTTGTGACTGCTGGGGTGAAACCCATAAAACATGAGTCTGAGATGAGGGAACTAGCAGAAGCTTTATTCCTTCCAGCAGAAGTGGCAGTGATAAAATGCAAAGGACATAGTCAGGGCTCTGACTTTGTATCTAAGGGAAATCAGGAGGCAGATAGAGCTGCCAAGATAACAGCTGAATATCTTCCTGTATATAACCTGGTGGTTGAAACAGCAACTGTTGAAAAAAGCATTGATCCTAGAATCTCCATCACAAAAGAAACACTGAAAGACATGCAAGATCAGGCTTCAGCACAGGAAAAAACTTTATGGTTGGCAAGAGGCGCCACTAACACAGATGTTTGGAGAAGTCCAGATGGTAGACCCATACTACCACCTGGCATCAGGCAGACAGCAATGGAAGAAGCGCATGGAGTTGGACATGTTGGTGTAGCACAGATGGTGAGGAATTTGTCCCCCTGGTGGCATCCATACCTAACAGACATGGCCAGATATTTGGTTAAAACTTGTACAGAGTGTACTCAGTTTGGCATTAAACCTACCCTGAAACCAATCCAAGGTCAATTTCCAATACCAACATGCCCTGGAAAAGAGATAATCATAGATTTCACAGACATGATTGACAGGGTAAAAGGCTACAGGTATCTCCTAGTGTGTGTAGATGCCTACACTGGATGGCCGGAGGCTTGGCCTGCGAAAAAAGAAGACAGCAAAACAGTCATCAAATGTTTGATCAATCATTACATTCCCCAACATGGGTTCCCGGAAAAAATCAGATCGGACAATGGGACACATTTTAAGAACAAAGATCTACAAGAGGTTGAAACCATGCTGGGACTGAAACACAAGTTTGGTTCAGTGTATCATCCCCAATCACAGAGAAAGGTGGAAAGGATGAATCAAACGCTAAAGGTCAAATTGGCTAAAATCTGTGCACAGACCAAATTAACTTGGTTAGAAGCTTTGCCCCTTGCTCTGATGTCCACACGGAGCTCAGTTAACAAAACCACAAGGTTCACTCCATTTGAACTACAGACTGGACGGCCGTTCCCAGGACCTGCCACAAAATTACCTTTGACTGCTGACCTGACTGACTCCCTCGACTCAAGGTCATATTATAACCTGTTGCATAGTCTTGTCTCTCAGTTCTCGTTACAGGTTAAGGCTGACCGTACCACCACAGATGCCCCATCTCCACAACCTGGGACAGACTGGTGGACGGAACCGAGGTGGACCGGACCCTACAGGATCACGGAGAGGACATCACACGCTGTCTGGCTGGACGGCAAAGGAGACTCCTGGTACCATTGGACCCAGTGTGCTGCAGCGGAAGAGCCACACCGCACCCTGACCGAGGTCCAAGAGAACGTGTCACAAAGGGAGGAGCCTAACCTGGAAGAGAAGCAGCTGACATCTGCCTGACCAGAAAAAGGACCTAAGGACCAGGAAAAGAAGTAGCTGACTGCAGTAGCGTGCCAAGCTACCAATTCTGCGGGACGAGGTAGCGTGCCAAGCTGCCACCACATCCTGCGGGACGAGAATTGTGACATCATCACCCCCTGCCTGGAGCCAGTGGAGGGACCTCAACAGGGGGAAGAAGTGACCACCCTTCAAACATTCTACAAGGGTTCTATTTAACACCCTCATTTATTTTACAAGGGTTATATTTTACACCCTCTACTCATTTTATATTATTACTCATTTGCCTGTTTAGTATTAGATATATGTTTACACTCATTGCCTTTCCAAACTCAATTCTGAATGTACATATTGATAACCACTGCCATCTCTCCTCCACCTGCTGACCCGATTCTCCAGATGCCATTGTTACTAGCCAATCCTAACATCTATTTGGGAGGGGAACCCTCTAGTGGTAGTGATGACTCTCATGATGAAGAAGATGATGTTAGAGTGTGAGAATGTTCAGTGATTTATGTAACAATTCCTTCACCTGTTTATTTCCATGAGTTTTTGATTGTGTTGTTTTTAGACCATTGATGAGCTAGGCATGCCCGCTCTGTGCCAGCGGCGTTCGTCCCAAGAAAAAAAAGGGAGGACATGGGGAATTTTCCCTATTAACGTACTGTAAAATAGGGTTTTTCGCCCTCATACGGGGTGTGCATGCGATACATTCATGAAGTAACATGTTCAGTTAAAAATATAATCATGTATTAGTTTACTGCTGGGAATATGAGAAGCTGTAATCTGATTGATTGTTTGTATTGGTATTTTAAATCTTTGATTATTAGATTCTTTTTGATGAAATTTGGTGTTGTTGTTTTGATTTCTTATATCTTTGTTGAACTCTTAAAAGAGTTCAAAAGGGAGATTGAAAATATATGTATCTACCTTATAAGCTTCTTTTATATATTTACCTTATAAGCTCATTTGTATTATTCTATGCTATGGAGACTTGCTCAGATACTCAAGGCCTCTGCACAAAGATTAATAGCAGCATATTCTCTTCTGCACCAAAGAAGGGAGTGAGCACATTCCAGCTCTTCTCACTTTCCTCTCGGTACCGGTGTATGTGTATCTTTTCCTGTCAAGGACGTACCAGGATGTTCCTAGTTATCTCACGGATGCATGTTCTCGTGATGTATTAACTGTCCACTAACAAGGCTGTTATTTTTTCACCTGTCATGACCAATGACGTGTGTATATGGCAAACTGCATATGTCACATTCCTGTAATCCTCAATAAAAATCAGCCGTTTCAGCAGAACGGAGAGAGTGTCTGAAGGCAACTGTCAGGAGCAGATCGCGGGATCTGCTGGAGTTGCAAGCTCTCCCCCTCTAGAGCGGTGAAACAGTGAATGGACTTCTCTGATCATTTGACTCCACATTCTACCAACCAAAGGTGTTTATCTCCATCTTCTCCGTACCTGTGCTTGGTCTAACAGAAGAAAGACCAACAGATTAATAAAGTATCTTTGAATTGAATTGAATATTGTTAGTGAAAATATTATCAAGTAAGGTGGCACAATGGGGTGTAATTCTGCTAGGCCTGATTATTTTAGGCTGAAAACCCAAACTATACATGGTATTTATGAATTTGTCTGTCATTTTATGATTTTTTCGGATTCAACAAGTCAATATTAAAATCACCACAGATAAACATTACTTTTTGATTAGTTTTAAAGAATATTTCTTCTAAGAAGTCATTAAATATTTGAATACTAGAGCCATGTGTTCTATATATACAGCTAACTATTACATTTTGTTCCTTTTCTTTATGGATTTCAATTGTGATACATTCCAACACATTGTCAATCACAGTAGACATACTTTCCACTACCTTGTAATTTAAGCTTTTTTCCACATAAACAGCTACTCCCCCTCCAGATTTGTTTCTTCTATTTACAAAATTTTCATCATAACCCTCAAGTTCAAAGTCAGTCCTTTACCAGCATTGATCCATGTTTCATAAATGGCAATAATTCCAAATGGATTTTTCAACTCATTTAAATAGTCCTTTAAATGGTTGAAATTGGCATACAGACTTCTGCTATTAAAATGTATTATTGATTATTTATTTTCTTTGTTTATATTATTTTTAAACTGAACTAAAGTGAAGTAGTAGCAATTATTGCTGGCCATTTGGTAAGTACCAGCTACGCTACAGGAGAAAAGATTATGTGTTGACGTCATATATGCGACATGCCGATGTCGGATTTGTAGTCATGCTAATTATGAACTTTTACAAACTGATAAATCTCGAAGTATGTGGCAAGCATGGTCAAAACACCCATCATTAGTTTTAATTAAAATTGCAGTACAACCTATGTGTGATCCAGGGCCTAAGGCAAAGCGGATTAGAAAAAAGAGTTTTTAGCCCAATAGACTTGCGTAAATTTTTTCGTTCTTCCGGGGACCCATGAGCCAGAAGTAGATGGGCGTGACTTAGCCTCCCCATACATCCTATAGATGATACTGTTTGCATTCTGACACGTCACTGGTAAGCCAAAGTACCCCCAAAAATACTGGATAAATCTTTTTCGTAGCATTTTTCACTAATTTTGAGGTCATACTGTTCCGTATAGGAGGGCTGTTTGCATTCAAATACTTAATTGTAACAAGAAAAGGACCCCAAAATGTACTGCTCCTCCTTTTACCTTTTCTTTTCCACAATTTTAGAGGTCATG
>SSNQ01033169.1:0-14310 GCA_006942095.1 Nothobranchius kuhntae | reverse complement strand
TCCCACATTGAGGCAAGTCACTGGTTAAGGCAGCACACACACTTAGAAAATAGGAAAATAATACAGGTAAACACACAAAGGCAGTAGGCTATTATTACAACTTTCAGCAATCAAAAATGAATAAAAATGGTAAATCGAATTTCCAACAGCATAAAGGACTCAGAAGCTGTTTTTACAGGACCATAGCGTTTGCAAAACGGGATTTGCCGCGGCTCCCAGGGGAGGATTTTGGCATTTATAGTAGCAAAGTTGAAGCTAGAATAAACTGCCATCAGGCACCTCTCAAACCAAGATGGGATAAAGGAAGGTCGCTTGGCGGCCCCCCCACATGTGACGTACAGGGTCGCGCGTTCAGCGTCAGACGGAAGACACGTCAGACTGATGAAATGTCTTTTTCAGGACCTTTAGCTTTGATGTGACCTGACTTTTGTTCCGCTTGACGCCCCGCTCAGCCAGTGTTTTCACCACTCTGTCGAGCAGCTGGCTGTCTCTTACCGTCCCCGTAAAAAGAGGACTAATCTGTTCGTCCGCTCGCACGGCCAAAAGCTCCATGGTCTCCACGTCCGTCCAGTTTGCCATGTGGTTGAAAGATACTAGTGGGAGGCCATGTTTATCTGTGTTTATACCCCTTCTGGCCGACACTCGGCGCGCAGCATGCGCCACTAACGCGACCACCCGTTTTTGCGTGGGGGCCTCCCACAGTCGCTCCAAAGGGATTAGTGGGGCTGACACGCGTTTAGCCGTCAGAGGCGAGGGGCTCGTGCGGCAATATTACTACGAGGCCAAGTGCATCAGAATCAAGTTTTATCACCTTTCCCCTTTGCTCCTTGCCGCATTTACGAGACCCACAAATTCGGATTTGTCACTCTGTAAGGTCTTATAAAAGAGGCTAGACATACATAAACGCATCCAAGTTCTGCGCACATACTGAATATTGCATTGATGCTATTGTGTACCAGGATAATGCCAGCACCAGTTACCTGAGGAGTTATACACTCTTAGTACAGAGGGTATGAATGACCTGCGGTAGCATTCTGTTTTATTTCTAGGATGTCTCAGTCTAACACTGAAGGAGCTTTCCATGGCCTACATAGTGGGATGCAGTAGGGGGGAGGGGTTCTTAAAGATGGAGGTCATCTTCACCAACATCCTCCTTTCACACACGTTCTAAACAGTACCCAGTGGGCAGCCCAGAACTGAGCTAGCTTTCTTAACTACACCCACATTTCAAGAATGTTTTTTGGATAAGACATCGACAATTTAGGGAACTACTGCCACCTACAGGCTTGGCATGCCTCTTAACTCATTCACTGCCAGCCGTTTCCTCATCAGAAAAGCGCTTCGCTGCCAGTGTTTTTCAGCGTTTTCACAGTTTTTTTTAAAGAGTCACAGAACGTTACGCTCTATGATGATGTCAAAGTCAAAACTGGCAAAACAAAGAGTAGACTCACCACTTACATCAGGAAGAATCCGCGCGTTTTGAGCGTTATCCGTTCATTCATAATCCTTTGTTGAATTGTGATTGGGAGAAGCTTTTCCGGATCGCGCCTCACTTTTTTTTTATAGCAGCGGCCCAAAACGATCTCCTAACACATTGATTTTCTGTTTCCTGATCATGTGACGTGTGGCGTATGCGGACGAAGATCGACTTTAGAGCTGGGATGTTTGTTCTCACGTTCCGATGCCCACAAAAGAAAAGAAAATGACGACTTTAGTTGTCACTGGTAGTGAACGGTTGTATTTAATGTGATGACTTAAGTCATCAATGGCAGTGAATGAGTTAACGTGCTTCACAACGCGCTGGATTTTCAAATTTTTTTAGCTGAAAACGACGTGGTGAGGACCTCTTTCTCCTAGATGGGTGGGGGAGGATGTTTGTCTACATGTGAACATGACTTGAGTATTTATAATGTTAAAACCATCAGGTAAACAGAGGCTTGCAGGTTGAACAACACGGCACCAGAACCATGGATTTGTCCTCCTCATTGCCCTTGGCCTGTGTCCAGCAATAATTGTGTTTGGAGTTGAGTCAGAGCGTTGTCTCTGAGCGGAAGAGGAGAGCAGAGTCTGTCTGCCCAGACCATGTCTCTCTTATGCGATTAGGAAAATGAGGTTACCACGAAATGACACCCTGAGCTCCCAAAATATGAAGGAGGTGTTAATGGAGGAAAGGTGCACTAGAGAGAGGATTAACAAGTCTGAACAAGGCCCCAACACCTCATGTGTAGAACTAGTTTCTCTATAGGATGAAGAGCAGATATCTCGTCTTTTTTCTTTAAAATGCATGTTTGGCACGTGGACGCTTTCATTCAGGCTGCAGAAACAATCAATACGTGGCACTTAGAAAGGATTCTGTCTCAAGCAGAGATGCAACTGGTTCTTACAGTAAATACCAGGCTTAAAGGTTCCTTGGTAGAGCCAACAAACCTCATAAAATATGCAGCCCTGATGTAGTCAGTCTCATTTATGGACTTCCTGGTGAACCAGGAAGTTAAACTATGAAAGTGAGTAATCTTTTAGAAATAATTGATTTCTAAATCTCAGTAAAGTTTGGTTCAAGATTCAAAAAATGTTTCATCATATGTCGCCAGTGTTGGTATTTACAGATGTGGGCAAAATATTTGGTACCCTTCAATGAAAGAAAAACCCAAAAGGCGTGGCTTCTCAACCGTGCTTCAGTGGGATTATTTAAAAAAATCAACTCGTGGAACAGGCCTGGACAAAAATGATGGTACCTCTAGAAAAGAGTGAAAATAATGTGACCAAAAGGACATGTTCATTTAAGGTGTGCCCACTTATTAGCATCACAGGTGCCTCTACAATATTGTAATCAGTCAGCGGGGCCATTTATAGGGCTCCAGGTAGTCACTGTGTTGTTTGGTGACATGGTGTGTACCACACTCAACATGGACCAGAGGACGCGAAGGAAAGAGTTGTCTCTGGAGAATAGAAAGAAAATTATAGACAAGCATGCTATAGGTGAAGCCCATAAGGCCATCTCTAAGCAGCCAGATGTTCCTGTGACTACCGTTGCACATATTATTCAGAACATCCTTGTGACTGTAGCCAGCCTTCCTGGATGTGGGTTCAGGGGGAAAACTGATGACAAATCAAAGGGACGGATAGTCTGAATGGTAACAAAAGAGCCCAGAAAATGTTCTCAAGAGATCCAAGGTGAACTTTAAGCTCAAGGAGCATTAGAGTCAGATCGCACCTTCCGCCATTTGAGCCTAAGTGGACTACATGGGAGAAGACCAAGGAGGACACTACTGTTCACAACAAATCATAGAAAAGCCAGGCTGGAATATGCCAGACTACATGTTGACAAGTCACAAAGCTTCTGGGAGAACGTTCTACGGACAGATGAGACAGAAATGGAACTTTTTGCCAAGGACATCATCTCTATGCTCAGAGACGAAAAACTGAAAAGAACACTGTCCCTACTGTGAAACACGGAGGAGGCTCTGTTATGTTCTGGGACTGCTCTGCTGCATCACATGGTGTCTTGAATCTTTGCAGGCTACAATAAATCTCAAGAGAAATGTGCTGGTCAGTGTCAGAAAGCTTGGTCTCAGTCACAGGTCATTTGTCTTGTAAGAGGACAATGACCCAAAACACACAGCTAAAGAGACCCAAGAATGGCTAAGAGGAAAACACTGGACTATTCTAAAGTGGCCTTCTATGACACCGACCTCAATCCTATAGACCAGGGGTGTCAAACTCCAATTCCCACTGGGCCTAAATGAAAAACTGGGATGAAGTCGCAGGCCAAACTCAATATTTTTTTTAAAGTGACGGTAAATGTTCATGTTTTCCTTTATCTACTGTAACGTGATGAAGGAGCTATTCCACCGAAGGTTATTTACCCTCTTTCCTCAGATGTCTCTGACACAGAACTAATCTGCATGAGACTGCCTCAAGGTCGTGCATTTGCTTCTAAACTGCTTCCTTTCCAGCTCAAGAGAAGAATGAAGACAAAGGACTCTTTCCTTTAATAAATCAAAGAACCTTATTTTTAATAAAGCTAATCAAACAAAGTGTTAGTCAATAATAAGATGTTGACCAATCTGTGAAACGACAATATTATGATTAGTAAGTTTCAATGAGTAATATGACTTTAATCTAGCTGCACTAGACATCCTGACGACACGTAATGTAAACGCATGACACATTGCTTTTACTCATCCAATCGGAACCTTCCTTTCTGAAGTGTGACATAGCATCTGTGGTGTTTATAAATCTGCCAACTTTGATTCGACCAGAAATCAAAACATCCAGATTACTAAAAACCAGTCCCCACGCCATCTTAGTTCAGTTCTCTGAGTCTCTACAGTTCACTGCAGTTCTCCGCATTCTAAGAGAAGTATCGGACCGGCCACCCGGACTTCCTTTTAAAGCAAAGAACCAACAAGCTGGATAAAAATTGGTTGCATTTTACCAACCAAGCAATGGTTCCTTTCAAAATAAAAGCTGAACTCACTGACCCTCCGGGTCCATCTGACGCTGTCAACCAACTGTTGCTTTTTACCTGGAGACAATCCAAAGACTAGTCTGTCGTAATGCTGACGCTGTTTCATCGGCTCCGGTACCGAAGAGGGGTCAGAGGACCTGGCATTCTGGATCTGTACGGAGGTCTCATCCTAAGGGTATGTGTGGAGCAACAACATGGCGTCTCATGTGTGTATGAAACTCCGATCATAGCTTAAGAGCAAAACATCACTTCATCACTCAGACTTGCTTCTCCGGATACGAGAGTTCTGATGACAAACATCACTCAGACACACACCATTCATCTCACGTCTCATTCACACCAGATCCATCCATTCACTTAGAATTTAGAGTTAGTCTCGTTTAAAATTGTTTAGAAATAAATCTTCTTAAACGTTTTAAAGGTGACTCTCTCTTCTGCTGTCTCTCAGTTAATACGAAGTGTTACATAATCCCTGCAATAAAAAGTTCCAATCTTCCGGTTAAAAGTACCCAAAGATCCATAAGATTTATTTCATATTTACTATGGAATCTTATGTCTTCTGGTTCCTTAAATAGATGTAAATTAACCCTTTACACTACAGATATGAACGGTTGAACATTTTCATTTGGAAACAAACTTATTTTTCCAACAACACTGAATGTGGAATGACCAAATTACACACAAGCAAGTTGATTTTAAATAAAGCACACATCAGTGGTTTTCATTACGTATGTCTCAATTTAGTTTAAATATTTTTATTCCTCAAAATCTGCATATTTTCATCATTTCTCCTTATTTTTTATCTTTTGAATCTTTTAAGTGTTTCTATTTTATGTTTTCTTGTTTATGCTTTATTGTTTACTCTCCTTTGTTGCTCCTGTAATGAATGTGCTGCGGTGACACCAAGCTTTTCCAACTGAGGGACAATAAAGGGATCTTAGTTCTATTCTATTCTTCTGTCTGTAATCTGTCCTGTTTTAAATTAGGTTTATTTATTTTCACAGGCCAACAGCATAAATAAAAAATAGCAATTCTCTTAAATGAAAATGCAACATCTCACCTATTAACTTTCATGCTTTGCAACAGAAGAGTTTAATAAAACCCAAATAAGTCAATCCCAGTTTTCTCCACTCTGATTTCTTGTTATCCTCACCTGTTCACGCCAGACCTGCATCTGTGGGGTTGGGCTCTGAGCTGAGGAAGGAGTTCATCAGTGAGAAACAGTTGCTCACACAGGTTTGTGCTGCTGGACCTGGAGAGCATCTGGACCACGCAGTTGTGTCAGGGAGAGGGATAAAAGCTGCAGCAGGCACAGAGTGATAGTGACTTGAGCGTGTCGCTAAACTGGAGTTAAATCATCTCTGTCTGGAAGTTGGTCGGTGTGCTTTCTATGTCAGCAGCAGACATTACTGAGCTGTTAAAATCCATTTGTGGGCTTCAAAGTCAGCTTATTGCTGAGTAAACTCGGCGCTGAGTTTTCAGTTTGTCCGAGGCAGAGGAGGTAACGCTGCAGACGCTGATGCTAGTAGCATGGACGCTAATGACTAAAGACATACTGGTTTTCCCCCTTGAAGCATCAACAGGTTCCATCTTTGTTGAAACACCCTTCCTTCTGCATCAATCTTTCTCTTCCTGGAAGTTTTGGGATAATGTGCGGACAGTTATTTTCACTTGTTGCATTAATCAAACATGGAAGTGGATACACTGCCACCTAGTGGCGCGTCACTGCACTGGGAACACAATCGCCATGCATTATGTAAAATGTAGCTTATAGTCAATGTGCGCTGTGAAGTGGCATAGACTTATTTCAAGACACTTGAATCTCTCGCGGGCCACATCTGGCCCGTGGGCCTTGTGTCTGACAGGTGTGCTATAGAGCATCTTTGGAAGGAGCTGAACTATGCCGTCTGGAAAAGGCACACTTCAAACCTGAGACAACTGGAGCAGTTTGCTCATGAAGAGTGGGCCAAAATACCTGCTGAGAGGTGCAAAAGTCTCTCAGTTACAGGATTCGTTTGATTGCAGCGATTGTCTCAAAAGGTTGTGCAACAAAATATTAAGTTAAGGGTACCAACATTTTTGTCCAGGCCTGTTCCAAGAGTTTATGCTTTAAAAATAATTATGTTGAAGCATGGCTGAAAAGCAACACCTGCCTTTTATTGGTTATATTACACAGAATTACTATTTATTATTACTTTTATCAGATTGAAGTTATTTATGTGTCCATTGTCGGTTTTTCTTTCGTTTACCGAAGGGTACCAATAATTTTGTCCACATCTGTACATGTTTATACAAATTATTCACTGTTAAGAGCTAATAAAGAGGACATTTGTTGCTATAGAAATGACAATAAAGCCAATCAGAGCGAACCAGAATCACTGTCGACTTTCTAGTGTTCAGCCCAACCATACAGATTGTGTTGCGTTGTAACTAAGATATGCAGTTGTCTCGAGGAGACCACAAACCCACAATCATCATATTGACATGATGTGACTTAGATTAATTTAGACTTATCTTTTAATTGTTAAATAGATTAGGTCTTATTAGACTTAATAAACTGATAAATATATAGAACTTCTATTGTGTCTTTTCATATTTTATCATGATTTATTGAATTGTATCATATCTTATTTTATATCATATCACACTGTGTTGTGTGACATCATACTGTCATATTGTATTGATCATATTGTATCATAGTACAAGTGCTGGCCAGTAAATTAGAATATCATCAAAAGGTTGAAAATATTTCAGTAATTCCATTCAAAACGTGAAACTTGTACATTATATTCATGCAATGCACACAGACCAATGTATTTCCGATGTTTATTACGTTTAATTTTGATATTTATAGGTGACAACCAATGAAAACATCAAATCTGGTATCTCAGAAAATTAGAATATTCTAAAGGCCAATGAAAAAATGTTTGTTTCTCTAATGTTGGCCAACTGAAAAGAATGAACATGAAAAGAATGTGCATGTATAGCACTCAATACTTAGTCGGGGCTCCTTTTGCCTCAATAACTGCAGTAATGCGGCGTGGCATGGACTCGATCAGTCTGTGGCACTGCTCAGGTGTTATGAGAGCCCAGGTTGCTCTGATAGTCGTCTTCAGCTCCTCTGCATTGTTGGGTCTAGCGTATTGCATCCTCCGCTTCACAATACCCCATAGATTTTCTATGGGGTTAAGGTCAGGCGAGTTTGCTGGCCAATCAAGGACAGGGATACCATGGTCCTTGAACCAGGTGCTGGTGGTTTTGGCACTGTGTGCAGGTGCCAAGTCCTGTTGAAAGGTGAAGTCTGCATCCCCATAAAGTTGGTCAGCAGCAGGAAGCATGAAGTGCTCTAAAACTTCCTGGTAGACGGCTGCATTGACCCTGGACCTCAGGAAACAGAGTGGGCCAACACCGGCAGATGACATGGCACCCCACACCATCACTGACGGTGGAAACTTTACACTGGACCTCATGCAACGTGGATTCTGTGCTTCTCCGCTCTTCCTCCAGACTCTGGGTCCTTGATTTCCAAAGGAAATGCAGAACTTGCTTTCATCAGAAAACATAACTTTGGACCACTCAGCATCAGTCCAGTCCTTTTTGTCCTTGGCCCAGGCGAGACGCTTCTTGCGCTGTTTCTTGTTCAAGAGTGGCTTGACACACGGAATGCGACACCTGAATCCCATGTCTTTCATGAGTCTCCTCGTGGTGGTTCTTGAAGCGCTGACTCCAGCTGCAGTCCACTCTTTGTGGATCTCCCCCACATTTTTGAATGGGTTTGTCGTCACAATTCTCTGCAGGGTGCGGTTATCTCTAGAGCTTGTACACTTTTTTCTACCACATTTTTTCCGTCCCTTCGCCTGTCTGTTAATGAGCTTGGACACAGAGCTCTGCGAACAGCCAGCTTCTTTAGCAATCACCTTTTGTGTCTTGCCCTCCTTGTGCAAGCTGTCAATGATTGTCTTTTGGACAGCTGTTAAGTCAGAAGTCTTCCCCATGATTGTGGTGCCTTCAAAACAAGACTGAGGGACCTTTTAAAGGCCTTTGCAGGTGTTTTGAGTAAATCAGCTGATTAGAGTGGCAGCAGGTGTCTTCTATATTCAGCCTTTTCAGAATATTCTAATTTTTTGAGATATCAAATTTGGAGTTTTCATTAGTTGTCACTTATGAATATCAAATTTAAATGTAATGAACATTGGAAATACATTGGTCTGTGTGCATTGCATGAATATAATGTACAAGTTTCACGTTTTGAATGGAATTACTGAAATATTTTCAACCTTTTGATGATATTCTAATTTACTGGCCAGCACTTGTATATTGTCTTACATCATTTTGTGCTGTATTGCCTCATATGTCAATTTACCATAAATGTCTTGGACTGTATTCTACAAGAAATGTCAATGCTTATGAGAAGCACATTGCTTTTTCATCCCATGGTGTGATTAGTGTAGTAAAATCTTTATCAGACTCCTACAACCCTCGTACCATGACTATATTAGTAAAAGGAAACATTTATTTACCTCACAGAAAACAGCAGGAACATTTCTGTAGCCTTGAATCCGCAGAGAGCTGGAGACCACACAGACAGACTGACACCTGGAACCAAACTGTCTGGATTCAGTTTCACTAGTGGACAGATGTTGTGAAATTTGACGACATCGGTGTTGCACCAATTTTACAATCAGCACATGTTACAATAAAATGTAACTGAATTTCATCATCTGTCTGAGGTCTCACACCACGTCTGGATTATAACCCCGGAGACACTGAAGACATGATAAACTACTGAACTGTAGCCACTACAACATTCTTTAGAAAACGTGAAATTTTCTTCCCAAATTCGGAGACTACCTCCTTGTTTTAAATGGTTAAAGAGGTCCTTTACTCATGTTTTTAACACATTTGCAGTCTTCTCTGGTAGGAATAAATGCCTTGTAAGTTGTACAATGGGGAAACAAAGCTCTGGTGCGTCTGTTTCAGGACGGCAAATTTAGGAGAAATTAGCATCAGACGACAGGATTTGGAGTCTTATGTCCTTATATTTGGACATTTCGCCATGGACTGGAAAATGGCAATGCAACTCTACTACTGAATTGCAACGTTGATGTTTTATCTCCATAAATAAAACAAGCCTGAAGGAGTTCTGCTGTGTGGTGCAGTTGCTAATGCTAACACTTAGCTTCTACTAGCTGAGATGTTCTCTGCTGTTTCCTGGACGCTAAACCAACAACAGCCTTCCCCGTTGTGAGTCAAGATAGGTGAGTCCATGAATGTTAAGTGACAGTGTGACGTAGATCTGTCAGGTTTTTAAAATCCTAGAATTTCAGAAGTTAATGCAGGAGATAGGTGTAGGAGGCTATTTTCACGTTCAGCCTGCATGAAAAACTCGGAGTGAATGATTATAATCAGTAGGGCTGTAGCGAAGCCTCGATGACGTTGACGGCTCGATTCTAAAAATTCGTCGACGTCAGATCCGAAGTCGACGCACCGCGCCCACTTGTTGTATCCCCAGGAGTTTGTAAATAGAGGAGGAATCTGCCTGTTTTTTCCTCTAGTTCGCCCTCTTCTCCGCCTTCACTAACATCTCCGCCAAATACCGAAGACCCGTAACAATGCCCGTCCGCTACTAGATTCCTTTCCTGTTTTGCTCGTCTTCGTCTCCCGGCAACAGACAACAACTTCTGGGGTAAGATGCGCTGCTTCGTTTCTACCGCAGATGTAGAACATCACCGGGAGTGTTTCTCCCTTCATAAAGGAGCTTCTTTCAGACATTAGGAGAGCTGTTTTGGTGCTAGCAGTCTCTCCTTCGTACTGGTCTGTTTGCTGCTGGGTATTTTTGGTTTATTTAAACTTGGTAACTTGAATTTAACTTTGGTAAAGCTACTGTTAGCATTTTCGCTAACAGCTTCTTGCATTTGGATAAGCTGTTACGTTTTGGTTTAGAGTTAATCATTTTTGTGGTGTAGATCTCCCTTTTATTACATTTAGAGTGTTGTGGGTTTTCGGTTTAGTTTAAAATATCACCTTGAGTTTGGTTTAACCTCCCAGTTTAGAGTTTGGACCTTTGGAGATCCTTATTTTGGTCCAGAACCCAGTAATCTTTGCCCAGTGGGACATCCCTACTTATTTGTACTTTTGTTTTAATTCCCCACAGGCAGAATTAGTTTTATTATTCCCAACCTGTGGATGGAAAGATTTATGTTTTTTTTATTTGTAAATAAATCTGATCATCATTTTAACTTTTAAATCTCGTTATTGTCCCTTTCTTTTTGCACACGAGCCAAACTCCCCAGGAAGAGTCGTAACACCACTCGCCTCACACACATAAATGACCAAAACAACGCAGCATGGAGACACTCCATCTTCAACCACCTCTCAGGCAGCAGCCTGCTCTCCCAAGTTCTACACGTCACCAGAACATAACCAACCAACACAATAAACGCAGTGTTATACAAAATGGAAGGCCTGTAGTGTTTATTCTCTTACAGTAACAATTTATCAATTTTTATGAGGAATTCATTAGAGATTTTTTGGTTTTTATTAACTGTGCAATAGAAAAATAATCATTAGATTAATTTTCTAAATAGTCATTAGAATAGTCGACTATTCGATAAATCAATCGTCAGAATAATCATTTTAAAAATAATCGTTTACCCCCAGCCCTAATAATCAGAAATAATCATTACACTAAAATGAGCTCTCTGAGACCCTGTGGGGAACATGCAACATAGTGTTGAAAGCCTGAACTGAAAATTAAGATGTAATTTCAAGACGTGTCAATGAATGAGATCCAACGATGAAGACCTGCGACTTTGAGCTGAGGGTTTATCAGACCCATCAGATGAGGTTTGGGAGGTTTTCGCTCTAAATGATGCTTACCGGAGAGTCTGACGTCACAGGGAACCTTTTCAATACAGCTGAAGTCCCATTAGTCATCACCACACGCTGGTGAAATTTATCTCCGCATTTAACTCATCCCTGTGGGGAGCAGTGAACTGCGGCTGTGGCTACACTGGGGAACTATTTGGTGGTTTAACCCCCCAGTCAGACCCCTTAAAGCTGAGTGTCAAGCTGGGAGGCATTAGGTCCCAAATTTAAAGTCTTGGTATGACCCAACTGGGACTCTGATTTCCTAGTCTCAGGGTGGACTTTCTACCACCAGGTGTCATGTTGTGTGGCAAGAGTCTAACCCACGACATACAGAATCAGTCCACTGACACAGGTAAGAGTTCAAACAATAATTTATTATAATGGTGAACTAAAAGATCAGCGGAAAATCTGGCTGAATTCTTCGGATGGGAATCCGGTGTTGAGATCTAGAGACAGAGGAAGTTAGGACCGGTATAAGTGATCTTGAATTAGACTGTGGGAGTTTAGAGGACTTTCGATCTTGAAGTGTGGAGGACTCGAGAGGGGAGATGGTCAGGTCTGGGAAAAGGTTGAGGGAGCTGAGGAAGCAGGTTTGTGAAGATCCGGGAGGGCTTAGGTGGGCTGTTGGAAGTGGGGAAGCCAGGGATGGGCTGAGAGAAGAATGGTAGTTGTTGAATCCAGATAGTCAGTCAGTTGTGGAAGTGGAATGAAGTCTGCAAAGATGGTGAAGAGGAAGTCACGTATACAAAATCCAAACAAAACTCGAACAATATCTCAAAGACTAAAATACTCGAAATCTTAAGTTCTCAGAAGTGGCTGACAGGTGATACCCAAGTTGAGCTAATCATCCAGCGAAGTGAAGGCATCTCTCAGATGCTTAAATATCCCTGGCTGGCTGATGAGCTGATGATCTGCAGCTTCCCCACTTCCAGACATGCCCACCTGCAGAAAGGAAAAACTCAGATCCAGTTAGTGAAGTGGAAAAAGAATCCCAGACCGTGACAATACTCCCCCCCAAGGGACGCCACCTGGCGTCCAGGCAGAGGAGGAGGAGGCAGCCCGAGCAACCTCGAAATCCCTAATGAGGGAAGGGTCCTTGATCCAGGACACCGGGACCCATTGCCTGTGCTCGGGCCCATAACCCTCCCGTTCCACCAAATACTCGTGGCCCTGGCCACGACGCCGAACATCCAGGAGGCGCCAAACCTGATAGCCGAGACCCCCATCAGCAAGCCGGTCAGGAGTCGGAGGATCAGGAGGAAGGCAAAGGGGACTGGAGGAAACAGGCTTCAGAAGGGAGACATGGAAAACGGGGTGTACCTTCACGTGTGTAGGGAGAACCAGGTGGACTGAGGAGGGATTGACGACAGTGGAGAGGGTGTAGGGGCTGATGCATTTGGGAGAGAGCTTTTTGCAATGATCCTTGAGCCAGATGTCCCTGGTAGACAATCAGGCGCCCTGTCCAGGCGCATAGTCTGGGGCGGGTCTCCGGTGTCGGTCGGCCAGGCACAGATTGCGTTCAGCGGTCATCTGGAAAGCCCTCTGTGTGGCAGACCAGGTTCGTCTAGCTCTCCTGAGGAATAGGGGAACCGAGGTGACTGTGGAGGGAAACTCAGAGGGGAACAGGCAGGGTTGGAAACCAAGAGATGCTTCAAAGGGAGACAAACCAGTTGCAGAGGATACATGGGAGTTGTGTGCATACTCAATCCAGGGTAACTGTGAACTCCAGCTGGAAGGGTTAGAAGAACACAAACAACGAAGCATAGCCTCCAGCTCCTGGTTCATCCTCCCACATTGACCACATATGGTTTTTACTTTTTGCTGTGTTTGATTAAGTCATTTTAGTATTTTGTTTCTTTTTTGCACTTCAGGTTCTCTTTACCTCTCAGAAAAAACCAATCCTCACAATTAGAAGTCTGATAAACTTAATGCCTGTTTTATAAAAACAACAAACTCTGGGCTTTTAATTGAACTCACCTGATGAGGAAGCAAACTACTCATTTAATTTATCAGAAGATTGATTATAATGAGCCTTTCCTGATGGGAAGTTAATATCCGCCCATTATGTTGGAGATAACGGAATAACGAAGATGAAACACTGCTCGTGCTTTTATTCCCTCGCTGCTGACTGCAGGCTGCTGGCCTCAATCTGTCTTCAGCGTCTGAATATTAAATACTTTTTTATAAAATAAAATCTCTCCTGGGAGGTTTGTTGTAACAATGTGTGGCATTTTAAAGCATCTGCTCGTTTTAGACTCAGGATAAGGTTTACAGTAAGAGCTGCCAAGAGCAGGAACAACTCCTTTCCTAATTTTTTGTCTGGATGTTTAAAATAATTTTGTTGTTATTTAAAAAATAAAACACACATAGTGTAATTTTTGAATTCTGCAGACAAATCTAACTTTCCACCACTTGTCATTTATTTTGTAATGATTCATCACTAAAATCTTGAATTAATATTTGCTTGAAGAGCAAGTCTCTCCAAATCAACATTTTTTTTGCTGATAAACTATACAAATGAGTATCTTAGGTGTGTTTTTGCTGTGCGTTATTTCTAATTCCATGTTTTCGTTCTTTTTTAAAACACAGACACGGTTTTGTTACCTGTTATTGATGCTACAGTTTCGCCGACAGCTGCCGGCTTCTTCAGGCTGACGCTGATGGTGGCGCGTCACTTCCTTCTCCGTTTATCTGCGGGCAGCAGAGGACGTTGTCGCCCTCTGCTGCCCGCTCTCCCTTCTCCGACGATGCAGTCCCATGCGTGGTCCAGCGTGTAAACTCCGTCGTCCCTGTTCATGGTCCCACATCCACGTCTCCTTATCTCGATTGCTTCCTTGATCCATCTTTTGTATTTTTGTTGTTCGGTGGTTATGATCCGTGTGCTGTCCCAGTCCATTATATGGTTTTCTCTTAAGCAATGATCTGTTACGGCTGACTTTTTTATTGTACTTTCTGCTTCTTCTTTTGCT
>SSNQ01033168.1:0-13452 GCA_006942095.1 Nothobranchius kuhntae | reverse complement strand
GGTATAGAGAGGAGTGTGGTGTGTGTGTGTGTGTGTGTGTGTGTGTGTGTGTGTGTGTGTGTGTGTGTGTGTGTGTGTGTGTGTGTGTGTGTGTGTGTGTGTGTGTGTGTGTGTGTGTGTGTGTGTGTGTGTGTGTGTGTGTGTGTGTGTGGAGTCTTGTTGCAATAACAGCTGTTCAACTATTAGCCCTAGCCCACCACACATACACACCCACACACACACCCACACACACACACACACACACACACACACACACACACACACACATGGCTGGCAAGAGGCCAGATAACCAAATCTCTGTCCGGGTCAAAGTTAGCGCAGAGTGATCTTCTGTCCGAGCTCCACCAACCACAGTATTAAGATCATGCTGTTTATGTATTTGTCTGAGAGTGTTTGTTTGTTTTTTGTTGTTTTGTGGTAAGAATAAAATAAAGTCTGCATGAAACAGACTCAAACACAAATCAGTAAAATAAAACCCTGCTTTAAAAGAAAATCTAGAACCTATCATTATTTTACATTCTTTAGACATGTTTTGATATTGGTCACCATTATACCCTAATTGTTTCTACCTTGCATGTCTTCCTGTGTGAACAAAACCCAACTTCTGTTTACAAATATTTTAGAGCATTTGAACCACGTACTCAAGTGTAACAACAGACTTGTTTGGATAATGAGATGGTGCGTCTGACCTCATCAGTAACACCTCACTTCCATGTTCCCATTTCCAGTGTTAGGGAAGTTCGTTTCAAAAACTAACTAGTTCAAAGTTCAGTTCATACATTTTAAAACAAACTAGTTTGTTTCTCAGTTCATAATTAAAAGAATTTTGAGTAGTTCAAAATAGTTCAAAAATTTTTCATGAAATAATTTTCGAATAGTTGGCACCGGTTCAGTCCACACTCATACCCCGCTGCAGTTTTTACCCAACAGTATATTCTCAATAACACGAGGAAAACATTATTTTAATGGGAAATTATTAATCAATCTTAGGAAGCAGGCTGAGGTAGCAAACTTAAAGCGCAATATTAAAAGTGCAAAACATTAAAAAATGTAGAATGTTTCAGTTAAGTCCCGTTTCTATTTTTCTGAATGAAGTTTGATTCCTGCACACAGCATAGATGTAGAAGAGTAGACGCCGCACCAACCGCTACTGCCTACGTTTGGGCGCATGTACGGATTCTACTTTTTATGAACTTTATGGTTAAAAGGATGTTTTAGGTAGGCTTTAGCTCTGGAAAAGCTCCGTGGAGATCTGGAGCTAGAATGGCGAAAGAACGCGTTCATAAACCCGTTCACGCACGCCAGGACGAACACACTCACTTTTACGTTCGTCAGACAAAATACGAACGAGTTCAGTTCACGTTCACGAAAAAATGAACAAATTCACTAAGGACTGTTCAGTGAACGTGTTTGGGCACAACACTGTCCATTTCTTCACAGCAGACCTGCAGAGACTTTTCTGACTGTTCAAGTTAGAATATCTGTCCTGTCACGAGTCAGTGTTGTGCTGCTGCTGGCAGCACAGGCTCTCTTGTGAGATTCCCGGTGTAACCGCCCCTAAATCGGTTCTACGAATGTGGCTATCCTGAAAACTGATAGATCCACCTCCCATTTTTCAATAGGGATTGCTATTCTATCGTCTATTTTGGACAGTGTCTTATATACTTTAGACAGTAGTTTGGGGGGTTTGAGATTACAGAAGTCTAATACCCTTGGTGGTGTTTGTAATTCTATTTTATTGAGCTTCAATTTCTGTTTGACTACAGATTTAATTTGGTGATATTCTAAAAAGCTATTCTTATCCATTCCAAATTGGGAGACTATTTGATTAAATGGGATGAAGTCCAATCCTTCATATATGTATTCCAGGTATAGGATTCCTTTATTTTTCCAGTCCGGAAGGTTCATCATTTTGTTGTTTTGCAAAATGTCAGGATTGTTCCAGATAGGTGTGCGTCTGCATGGTCCTAGTGAAGACTCTGTCATTTTAAGATACTCCCACCATGCTGTCAGAGAGGTGCTGGTACTAATACTTTTGAAGCCTTCATGTTTTCTTATGCTTGAGCTAATAAATGGTAAGTCTGAACAATATCAACTCCTGCTTTGGTATTTTTAACAAAATCACAGCTACTGTCACAGACAATTGGTCAAATTTTGTGAAGTTTTTCAAACCTTGCCAGGCCATTCAAGATGAATCTGAGGAGGAGGAGGAGGAGGAGGAGGAGGAGGAGGAGGAGGAGGAAAATGATGTGACTTTTATCAACCTTCATGATACCTTAAAAAATATTAATGTGGGAGAGGATGTTGTGACTTTGCCACCACACTACAGATGTGCATCACATACAGCAGATCTTATTTCATGTGGTGATGTGAACAAGTGGTTACTCTCAAGACCGGACATAAAAGCTGTAAGTAAGTAAAAGTTTATTTATAGAGCGCCTTTCACAGATATAAATCACAAAGTGCTGTACAACATGAGTAAGATCAGGGCAAATACCTCAAACCAATAAAAACACCATAAAAACAATAGCAGTGACAACAATAGTAACCAAAATCAGGAGTAAAAACAAAGTGAAGGTGTGAACAAGAACAAAGCCATCTTTTAGAATATTTAGCGTGGGAAAGCCTGGATGAAAAGGTGAGTTTTAAGATGTTTTTTGAAGACCTCTACAGATTTCAAGAGACGGAGATTTGAAGGCAGACTGTTCCAAAGTCTGGGTGCAATAGTCTGAAAGGCCCTGTCCCCTTTGGTTTTCAGTCTGGTTCGTGTACACAAGTGCTACCTCACAATGCACAGCTTTGTGGAACAAGGCCAGCCGCTCCACAGTGGCTGCAGAGACGGCGGATGAAGTCCTCGGAAGGAAGCTTCTTGTACCATGTACGACCAGATGAAACTCCTTTCATGATGCCGTTGCTCGTGTGTGTGAATTCCCAATCTCTGAGCTAAACACCATCTCATACAACTGTAGCATCATGAAGGTTCTCTAATTTGTGGCAAAGGTCACATTTACCCAGCTGGGTCAGACTGTAACTTTTAAATCCACAGATTAACCCAGGAGCCCTGATGTCGGAAGAACATTTCACCATATCTGCTGCTGTTCCGTCCCAGAAGAAGGACGCTTCAAGTTCACAATAATAATTAAATAATAATATTAATAAACTCTTTGACTTTATTACAGTTTATTATAATCATCATAAATAATCACTTGGTTCAGTATAAATGTATTTTAATTACTGAAATGAATTATTATGCTTTGGGTATAGTTATGATTATGGTTGATGACAGTAATGTGTGCTCAGCAAATCAGAAGGTCAGCTTCCACCTTATCCGTCTAACACAGAGTTTATCCAGGGTAAAGGTAACTGCCATCACGTTTTTGGCGCATGACCAAAGCTTTCTTGCTGAGAGTGGGCGTGTTCTGAGGAAATAGTTCCAGCAGCCGAGTGACCCAAGGAGACATCTCAGGACCGATTTGGTCATGCCAGAGGTTTTTCTACCAACCTCGTGCCTGGAGGAAACCATCTCCACCTGGACACTTCGGATCCAAAAGGGGGTCTTCTGATACTGGGTGAGGTAGACCTCAACAGATTGTGTTTGATGCTGTTCCTCTAAGTAACAACAGTTAGCTGTAAAACCATCATTTCCAACCCAGAACGCATTCCTCTCTCTGAAAGAAACCTTCTGAGAAAGCCATTCACGCATCCAAACTCGTATTTCCATTTAGCTTTCATCCAGTCACAGGTTTGCCTTTTAAACAAGTTTAATATCAAAGCTGTTAAAAATTGTCATTAAATTGTCATCCATGAATTGTCGTTCAAATCGTAAAGTTTAAAAATTGTTAGTAATAAATTCTTCATTTTTAAACTAGCCTCATCTTTGAAATGAAACACAGAAAGGTATAAATATTTCTGGTTATTGAAAAAGCAACGATTCCTAACTTCTGATTCAAAAATAAACTTTTGCTATTAAATTTAATCATCTTAAACTAAACGTTAATCTTTGGATTAAAAATAGACCAAACAGGTTGGTGTATGAACTTAGATCGATTATATAAGTATCCTGGATATTTATGCATGATATAAGCTTCATAGATTAATCTGCTTGGTCATTCTCAGAATTAACCACTGATAGCAAGCAGTGTTGATTCTAGTATGTAGGATAACCCTACACAACTTTGGGTTGAAGGTCATCACAGATCAGGACTACCTCTTCCTCAAAGAATACAGCACAGTGATGAAGCCGCTCAGTGGCCCTAGACATTCTTCAGGGGGAAGAGAATTGTTATTGTGGCACACTTCTACCTACACTGGAGACCCTGACCTCAAAGACCATGGACATGAAGGAGAATGGTCTGCTAATCCTAGGAGACCTTCCAGAGGCTGTCATCAAGGTAAGAGCTAGTATGTCTCATAATGTATTAAATATATACTCCCATACACACACATTATAAAACAATTATGAAGTATGAAATCAAATCAAAATGAAATTCTCACATCGTTATATGTTTATGTTTATGTATTTAGCAGACGCTTTTGTCCAAAGCAACTTACAAGTGATAATGGGCATGTTGCCCTTGAGGCTAACAACAACAACTTGACATCAATCATGAAGAGGAGGGAACAAGGAGTGGACAGTAGAGGGGGGGACGGGTGCAGGGAGGGTGAAGAGCAAGGTGCTTTCTCTGTGATGCCCATGCTAGACATTGGAGCTGCTTTCGTGTAGTGGGTGTAGGCCAGGTGAGAACGGAGTTTATCTTGTCCGGGTTGTCTTCAGCCGTCTGCTCTCTAGAATGAAACTGAGGAATTTTACAGAGGTGACATGAAACTCACACTTCTCTGCCGCTGCCTCATACTAAGCAAGCATATAGCGACAGTGGAGAGGAAAACTCCCTTTTAACAGGAAGAAACCTCCAGAGAATCCTGGCTCAGTATAAGCAGCCATCCTCCACGACTCACTGGGGATGGAGAAGACAGAGTACACACACACACACACACACACACACACACAAAGACAAGTAATGTGTCTATGGTTACATTGTGATGTCTTAGTAAATATTCTATTTGGTGACAGATAAACTTTATTGTATTTATCCTAGTGGATCTACAATTAAACGGATAAACTAGTAGTAGCACATCCAACGTCAAGGAAAGCAAAAAGTTATTATCAGGAGAGGGAGAATGTTAAAGTGGTTAGCAGCAGTGTGCTAGACGATGGCCCCCTCCATGAGGCCACCACAGCTCAGCAGAACATCGTTGTAGCTTCTTCTGGGGAGAAAAACACTTAGAGATAAAATAAAGTTAACAGCTGAAATAGCAGGAAATAATACAGTTAAAGAGCAGATTGTAGAAGAAAGCAGTAGAGTGTGAAAAGTGGTCAGTGTGTCCTCCAGCAGTCTAAGCCTATAGCAGCATAACTACAGAGATAACTCTGGATAATCTATCCTATTTAGATGGAGGCATGTTGGAGGCAGGGCAAGGGAGAGCCGTCTTTACCGACTGTACACTCCACCTCCCTGTACTCCCCCACTTGTCCTGATTTAGGCTAACATCAGATTTTAACCATAGGCCCTATCAAATAAAAATGTTTTAAGCCTAGTCTTAAAAGTAGACAAGGTGTCTGCCTCACGGACTAAAGCTGGGAGCTGGTTCCACAGGAGAGGAGCCTGATAGCTAAAAGATCTGCCTCCCATCCTAATTTTAGATATTCTGGGAACCACCAGTAGACCTGCAGTCTGAGAGCGAAGTGCTCGGTTAGGAACATATGGAACAATCAGATCACTGATGTATGATGGAGCTTGATTATTAAGAGCTTTATATGTGAGAAGAAGGATCTTAAAATCTATTCTGAATTTAACAGGTAGCCAATGTAGGGAAGCTAATACAGGAGAGATATGATCTCTCTTTTTAATTCTCATCAGAACTCTAGCTGCAGCATTTTGGACAAGCTGAAGACTTTTAACTACATTCTGTGGACTTCCTGAGAGTAATGAATTACAGTAATCCAGTCTTGATGTAATAAATGCATGAACTAGTTTTTCAGCATCACTCCTGGAAAGGATGCTTCTAATCTTAGCAAAGGTGGAAAAAGGAAATCCTACAAACCTGTTTAACGTGGGATTTGAATGACATGTCCTGGTCAAAGATAACACCAAGGTTCCTTACTTTGTTCTTGGAGATTAATGTAATGCCATTCAGGTCAGGCGATTGGCTAAGCAATTTCCTTTTCTGGATTTCTGGTCCAAAGATGAGAACTTCAGTTTTGTCTTGATTTAAAAGCAAAAAGTTTAGAGTCATCCAATTTTTTATGTCCTCAAGACAAGCCTGTAATCTACCCAGCCGATTAGTCAGTGACTTGATGCAATTTGCTGGGTTCCTTATATAGGAAACATTATTTCTGATTGGCTTAATGAACTGACCTGGATTGGAATGTTTATTATGTGAAGTGCCTTGAGACGACTCTTGTGATTTGGCGCTATATAAATAAACTTGATTTGAGCATAAAGACGGTTCTCCAGGAGGCGTTGTAGAATGTTGTCTGTGTTCAGCGGGGGATCTGGAAAAGATGAGAATGTCGTTCAAGTAAACAGTCACAAATGTATTGAGGTAGTCGCCAAGGACTGAATTAACCAGGGACTGAAAAACAGCAGGGGCATTTGTGAGACCAAAAGGCATGACAAGGTATTCAAAGTGACCTAGAGGTGTCTTAAAAGCGGTTTTCCACTCATCACCCTTCCTGATGCGGACGAGATGGTAAGCCTTCCGTAAATCCAGTTTTGTGAAGAGGGTGGCGTCCTGTTCTGGTTCGAAGGTTGAGGAGAGCAATGGGAGCGGATATTTGTTTTTGACAGTGATTTGGTTGAGACCCCTGTAGTCAATCCATGGCCTTAAGGACCCATCTTTCTTGGAAATAAAACATAATCCAGCACCTAGTGGTGAAGTGGATGGTCTGATGATACCGGAAGATAAGGATTCAGAGATGTAGGTATCCATGCATGTTTGTTCAGGTTTGGAGAGATTATAAAACCTGCTTGATGGTAGGGTGGCGCCTGGTAAGAGGTCAATGGCGCAGTCGTACGGTCGGTGGGGAGGCAGAGAGGAGGCTCGGTCCTTACTGAATACCATGTGGAGGTCATGGTATTCCTCTGGTATTTCTGACGGGTCGGGAGGAGACGGTGGTTCGGAGGTTGGAACTGAAACAGAAAAAGACGCTGATCGGAGACAGTGAGACAGGCAGAAGGAACTCCAGGCTGTGACTTGGGCCATCTTCCAGTCGATCTGGGGGTTGTGGGTTGCCAGCCAGTCATGCCCCAGCACAACTGGGGAGTGGGGAGATGGAAACACAAAAAAGGAGATCTGCTCATAATGGTTACCCGAGACTAGCAGATCTACTGGAACAGCTTGGTGGGTTATGGCGGTAAGGGAGTTCCCGTTCAAGGATGTCCTCAACGCGCGCGCGTGTGTGTGTGTGTGTGTGTGTATGTATGTCTGTGTGTACGAGTGTGTGCGTGTGTGTGTGTGTGTGTGTGTGTGTGTGTGTGTGTGTGTGTGTGTGTGTGTGTGCATGTGTGTGTGTGTGGTTACTATTGATGAGTCATTATGCACCTTTTTGTAGACAATGAGTTTATATGTGGAACGTCAACTCTCCACACAACACATCACATTTGGTGTAATCGGTGCGTCAGAGATTTAAGGTTCCAGAAATATTCAGTCAGCATTTAACTGTACGTCACACCGCCATGGCCCTGCCACGTTCAGCCTTCATTTACATGATATAAAAACACAACACTAGTTGTCTTAAGATTGGGTGACAACCAGTTTCATCGACTCATCATTTAAAGTGTTGTCAGCAACAAGCCGGCTCTGAGAGTGTTACAGCTTCTGAGTCCTTGCTGGGTTTCTGTGGCTTATAGTGACTCTGAAAGAGCAGAACACCAACTATTACAACATGTTCTAGTCCTTCTTTACACTGGTTAGCCTCGACGACATGAACGGTGTCTCAGACAAACTCAAACATCCTCAGACACATTGGACAAAACCTCTGAGACCGAATCTGTCCCACCAGCCAGGGATTCACAGCTCCTCCAGACTGTGGGGTTGTTGTGCCCCCTGTTGAGCCAGTAGGGAAGTGCACGTCCCTTCGAATGTGAGAAAAACGCTGATAAACAAGCTGTTTTTTCCCAAGTGGCAGCTTTGATAAATACATGTGCATCCCTAATTACTGCGTATTAGTTTTTCTTTCGCTTCATTTCATCTGAAAGCCTGATCCACAGCAGGACGTGCTGAGGCGAAGGAAGTCTAATCACTAATCACGCTCCTCATCACAGACCCGACACCGCAGCGCAGGTAAATTCTGCTGATGTGCTCCTGTTTGGATGCTGTTTAGTTTGAGCTCTCTGCTCAAACAGTGTAACAGTGTAAAGGTAGCATGTTGTGTGTTAACGCCTCATGTGGGAATCATGGTCCTGTTTCATGCAGTTAGGAGCAACATATTTAATATTTAACCGTTTACATGACACATACAAAGACACGTTTGTAAACAAAACAAAACACATCTGAAATCATTCTCATGCAACGGAAGTGCCTGGCTTCAGCTGGGAGGCGGGGGCCTACCCAGATAAGTCTCCAGTCCATCACAGAGATAACTCCTAGTGTGTCCAGTTAACCCGACAGGCTGGTGTCTGGTCTGTGGGGGGAAACCGGGGTACCAGGAAAAGCTCATGCACGGGGAGAACACACCAACGCCACAGCAGTATTTGAACCAGCAACCTTTTCACTGTGAGGCAGCCACAAGAAAAGCAGTCTGTACGCAAGTAAACCAAAGCACAGAAATGGTCGTCAGGACGTTCTGTGCTTGACACGCCAAACCTCCGTCTTGATCTCATTGATTTATTAATCACTCCACCAATTAGCTAACAGTTACTGACCTCTTGATAGAGCCTGAACCGCTCCAGCCCTCCCGCCAGAACCATCAATCATTTAATGAAACGTCCAGGCTACACAGCTTTGATGGCATTTTGTTGGGCTCGCTCCCATAAACACATCAGGTCGATACATTGACCTTGGTCTGAAGGTAAACACATGAGGATACGTGCCGTTATTAACCCCAGTGCTTACATGTAAGAGCTTGTTAGACCGAAGCCTTGATGACTGCAGGGGCGCCGGTGCAGAAATACCAAAAACAATAAGCAATGTAAAGTTCTGTCTAAATTTTTAAATTTACAAGTTTTATTTAACATGCAACAAACAGAAGCATCCTACCAAAATAAAAGCACGGTCAAAAGATAAAGCCCCCACACAGAATGTCACAGACTGCATCCATGGTAAACTGACCAGCGCCCTCTGGCCATCAGCGGGACTCTGAGGTGGACATCTCTTCACCATGCTATTACTTTTGGTAGATTACTGTAGTCCAGATGTTTATAATAACGACATACTTAGTCAGAATTGTCACAATTTTATTCTTATTTCAATAATTACTCTGAACCTGTGTTCTCCTTCGGTTCTATACGGTTAAATTGAACTTCGTATGTTTCTGTTGATTTTAAACGTGTTCATGTGTGAACATTCATTTGCATCCTTGTCATCATCTATATAAACATTAGTGACAGCTCCATGTTGTTGTGACGAGCAGCTCGATGGGACAAAGTGAAGACATTTCATGTAAGCCCTACTTGTTTGTAACAACACGTTTCACACTTCCAGAAGAGACTTGCTGTATCTCAGTAAATCTTCTAAAGGAACGAAAGAGCAAACAAGTTCAAGGGTCACACGAGTTTAATCCCTGGGTGGCTGAAAGCCCAACGGGAGCACAAGTGGCTGCTGGGACATGTTAGAGGTTGAACCATTGTCCTCTGACAACTACAGGAATGAACCCAAGTGGATGCACAAGAAAAAAACAGTGCTGCATGGTCCTCCCGTAGCCTCGGCCCTGTCAGCCACTGACACGGAGTATTGGCTTTCCAATGGATGTCAGTCACTGCACAGCTAATGGCAGCTGACATGGAGCATAATGCACCGACTAGATCTTAGTCTAGCAGGAGTAATGGCTCATAAATTCAGCAGCCCTGGAGCAGGAATCTGTCAAAACTCTGCAGTGCTTTGTGGGTTAATGTTTTTCACACACTTCCCTTCACCCTGCAGTGTCCGCTCTGTGCCAGTCAGTGTGTGCGTGAGTGAATGGATCTGTGTGCATAGCACCCCTCCCCCTCTGTCTGTGCAGCCAGCCATGCTAAAAACCATTTTCTTTTTAATTAATCACGCCAATAGTATAGAGCGGCTCTGGTCAGGGTGAAGGCGTGATGCTTAAGCTCAAATCAATGCTACAGGGTTGAGAGCTCAGGGAGTATCAATATTTTCCAAAGTGCAAAAAAATATAAAAGTCCTGGAGGTCCAGGATGCTCCAAATAAAATGCCCTGGGGATGCAGATGGCCCAGAAAGCCTCTGAATACATCCTCCTACATCTCTGCCAGGCTCCTCTGCTCTTTTGTTCCTGCCAGTTGGACCTAGAGGAGGAGGTGGGAGGCTGTGAGTGACAAAGCTGGACCGACATCATCGTCCTCTTAGACTTTATTGTACTCTGGCATCAGCTAATAAAGTCTTTCAGACATCAGCGTGCTGCAGATGCTGCCAGAATGCTCAGATTGGAACAAATCCACATCTACGTGCTGCCAGCTCCTAGACTTCGTTTAAAGGTCAAAAGTTTTTAAACTCCAAATGAAACTGGATTTTGTGTTCAGCAGCCATTCTCCGAGTCTCGTCATGAGTGAACAAAGCTGATTCAGTGTTACTGTCTGTTGGAGCCAACGACAGACGATGGACACTTTCAAACAGAATTATAGAGAGAGAACACGGTGCTCCATACACCAGGAGGAGTCCTACTGCCACGGTGGCACAGGAGTTAAGCACCCGCCCCGTAATCAAAATGTTGCAGGTTCGAGCCCCGCTCAGTCTGTCGCTGTCGTTGTGTCCTTGGGCAAGACACTTAACCCCCTTGCCTGCTGGTGGTGGTCGGAGGGACTAATGGCACCTGTGTGCGGCAGACTCACCTCTGTCAGAGCGCCCCAGGGCAGCTTGCTCATCACCACCAGCGTGTGAATGTGTGTGTGAATGGGTGAATGCCTGATTGTGTTGTAAAGTGCCTTGGGGGGTTCCAGGACTCTAGAAAGTGCAATATCAAATGCAGACCATTTACTCTGGAAAAATAGTCTACTGCTTCCCAAAAGACACTTAAAAATGGTTGGTAACATTTTACAACAAGTAATCCAACGGGTTCAAATGGAGGCACCTGGACTTCTTTGGTTTCTTGAAGACATTTAGCTCAGAACTGACAAAGCTCCTCGGATGAGAAGCGAAACATCTTGAAGAAACCAAAGAAGTCCAGTTGCCTTCATTTGAACTCTTTGGATGACCATGACCTGGATGACTGGGTACCTTCACCCGCATATTTAACAACAAGGGAAGCAACATTGTGCTTTGCTACAAGGGAGCAACTTAGTAAATAATGAATAAAGTGTGTAGTTTTCTTACTCAGTACTTAACTATTAACTACTTTTTATTATCCAATCTTCACTAATAGCTGACATCATGAAAAAAATTGTCACATGCACACACACACGCGCACAAACACACACACACACACACACAAACGCACACGCACACACACACACACACACACACTCATCTAACTAGTTAAAGACGTCATGAAACATTGGTTTCTGTGATCTTTGCCAGCCAGTGACTTTGTTCTATTGCATCAGGATGTTTAGGAGGATGTAGGGTCAGTGGTGGTGCCTACTCCTGATCAGTAGGCAGCAGTAATGTAGCCTGGCCTGCCAGACTCCTCCTCTGTTTAATTCTGCACAGAGAAAGGCTCTGGGAACTCTCCTGTTCAAATAACCCCACCCCCCGAGAACTCTAACCGAGCCAATCAGCGCTGAGCAGCGTTCGGCACACACCACAACGCCGAGTTTGTCATAAACATGGCGACTAAAGCAGCCTTCACTGCGGCCCTTTCCTCTGTTCTAAAGGACTCGGACACGTCTTTAAAACAACAAGTAGAAGCGCTAAAACCTTTCTTCTAAACAAAGATGTCTGCGCTGTCGCCAGACGCCATTTTTCATTACAGCTAAAAAACTACAGCATCGCGCGGTACAGTCGGCATTGCTGTCTCTTTTCTGATTGGTTATTTTTGAGCTGCCTAGTCCCGCCCCTCATGTGCCTCTCTGCCTGTGAGTTACCAGAATAAACAGATACTTTGGCAAACCATTTTAACATTTAATCGCCAATCTCTTTCTTGTGTAGCAATAATATAATTAATCCTACTACTAATTGTCAAAATTGCAAAAGAAGATATCAACAGCTATTAGTTACTATATAATTTATAATTAAGGATATCCTTAATAACAACTGCACTAGTAGGAATTAAGATTGAGATATCTCAAAATTCTTATAAAATTAAGGTATTAATTTATTAAGCAGACTGGATATGTATTCTGGATATCTATAATGATATTGTTCCTAGTATAAATGAACATTCCAGATATCCACAATAACATTACTACTATCTAGAATGAACATTTCAGATGTCTGAAATGTAATTCTTCTCAGGACAAATGAGATCACATTTGGGTTTGTAGTGCCTCCCGTCCACAATCACTTCCTTCCTATCTAGAATGAACATTGTGGATAGGAGAAACTCTCATTTCAGATAGCTGTAATTCAGCTGTTACTAGTAAAAACTCTCATTTCAGATAGGTGTAATTCAGCTGTTACTAGTAAAAACTCTCATTTCAGATAGGTGTAATTCAGCTGTTACTAGTAAAAACTCTCATTTCAGATAGGTGTAATTCAGCTGTTACTAGTAAAAACTCTCATTTCAGATAGGTGTAATTCAGCTGTTACTAGTAAAAACTCTCATTTCAGATAGGTGTAATTCAGCTGTTACTAGTAAAAACTCTCATTTCAGATAGGTGTAATTCAGCTGTTACTAGTAAAAACTCTCATTTCAGATAGGTGTAATTCAGCTGTTACTAGTAAAAACTCTCATTTCAGATAGGTGTAATTCAGCTGTTACTAGTAAAAACTCTTATTTCAGATAGCTGTAATTCAGCTGTTACTAGTAAAAACTCTCATTTCAGATAGGTGTAATTCAGCTGTTACTAGTAAAAACTCTCATTTCAGATAGGTGAAATTCAGCTGTTACTAGTAAAAACTCTTATTTCAGATAGGTGTAATTCAGCTGTTACTAGTAAAAACTCTCATTTCAGATAGGTGTAATTCAGCTGTTACTAGTAAAAACTCTCATTTCAGATAGGTGTAATTCAGCTGTTACTAGTAAAAACTCTCATTTCAGATAGCTGTAATTCAGCTGTTACTAGTAAAAACTCTCATTTCAGATAGGTGTAATTCAGCTGTTACTAGTAAAAACTCTCATTTCAGATAGCTGTAATTCC
>SSNQ01033167.1:0-14657 GCA_006942095.1 Nothobranchius kuhntae | reverse complement strand
TAAAACATAATTATCATATGTCTCCTTTTAGTTTAAACCAAAACATTTCAGACTCATTAGCGCAGGAACTGCTTTTGGCTGCCGGCTCCAGCTAAACCTTAACTTAAGCAGCATCTCTCATGACAAAAATTCTGTTCAGTTGAAAGAAGAAGCTAGACAAGTCCACATGGGACAAATTCTCCACAGTCTGTCCAGGAATAATGAGTTTCCCATGCGCCAGCTGACTTTATTTATTTACCAAGTAAATAAATATCAAGAGATCCAATAAATATTAGAATGAAGTTGTGTATTATTAGCCAGAGAAGTATAACTCAGGGTAGTTTGGTCATCTGAAAGTGTCAACAATAACATTAATGATAGATTAGAGCAAATAACAGGAAAAGTGATGATAAAAACAACATTTATATTATTTAGCGCTAAAATCTGACTCAGTGTTGTGCATTTCCATTAGTTTTTCCTCTGAAACTTACTGATGTCATTGTGGGCAGGATGTTCATGCTAAAAAAAAGATATCAAATTATTCCAGTAGAAACTTGGAATAATGGTTTACCGGTTTGAAGGTTTTTGCAAATGCCTCAAGCAGAAAAACCTGACAGAGCAGTTCTGGGAGTAATTTTAGTGCATTATCATTCCCATGGGACACGTGTGTACAGTTTCCCCACCAGTCTCTATGAACCCTCCTGTTTAAGGAAAAAAACACGTCTTTGGCACCGACAGCTTTGTACAAATATATGAGGAGCATGTTTAGTTCTTAGATGAGTGGTCGTCAGTTAAATGTATACAAAATACCAGAGAATCCTCATATATTCACACTTGGGAAAATCAGTATTAGGTAGTTTTCATCAATAGTTCTTTAGCCTTTCTGCTCATTCTCCATCCTCGTGTAAGGGTCAGGGCTAGAACTGGTTGAAAACCTCTGCTCGTTACAGAAGCTAAAAATATCCGCATATTTTCCATGTAAAGGATTTTAGACGGATATTGGGAAACGCCCATGTGGTCTGTGCAGATCTGGCAGAGAATATTTGATTACTGGAATGTTCACCAAGGCTACAACGCCAAGGAGACATTACATTTCCACCATCCTGCCCAGTTTCACTCCTCTATTGGTAAAAGGAAACAGAACTTGATATTATGACTCACAGAGTGCAAAAGTAAACAGTTTGAATAACACGGGTTTGTGCAGAAAACCCACAGGCCACACAGGGCATGAAAATGACCGTCAGTACGCCCACCTTCTTTCCAAACACACAGAAATATTCACGCTGGCAGGAGTCACTCTCAGCTCTCCGAAGGATTCTTTCCACTGGAGGAAATTTCACTTCCGACGAGAGAAAAGTCAAAAAGATGGGCCTGACCACAGATGTGTCACAGGCTGAAACCATCAACTGCAAAGCAACTAAAAACACGTGAAAACTGAGAAAAGATACAGACTTTAGCTACTTCTCTTTCCTATTTGGTGATTTGGTTTCTGGTTCATCTCCAACTCCCGTCACTTACAAAGACTCACGTCAGAGTTAAGCGCCGGTTTACGGATTATCTATTGTGGTTGGAATCCATGACCTTATCCTGTTCCAATCTCCTGCTAAACTCACGCCTCATTTCTCAAATTCAAACCGATTCAAGACTTTCTGGGATCATTAAAACCTGTTTATGTTATATAATGTTTATGAGTCATGTGAGCATTTTATTGCCCATGTGCTAGCAGTTTGAGCTAGCATGCAGCTTTTTAGGGCTTTTACGACCCTTTTAGAGAAACTGAGCTGACAATAAAATTTTCAGGTTTAATTGTTGAAAAACATCCTCTGTTTACACGTTAATCTTGGATAAATACAACTATTTGTTGGGAATTTTAAAAGTCTTTGAAGACATTTAAAGGCTGGAAAACTCTTGGGATGACTCACCGCCGTTTACAAGGTAGCCATCTTTGTCCCTGCGAAGGCTGCACTGCATGTTGGCGACATTGCTGGAGGAAATGCTGGGCTCTGAGGGGAAATAGGACCAAATTAGGCCTAAAACTTCCTAAAACGAATTTCTTGTGAACACACACTTGAATCACAGTGTGTGCTTGCAACGACCACTCTTTGTAATGACCTCTAGAAACATTGTGTTGTTTCTAGGCAAAGGGAGCACAGAAGTGGGAGAAATTACGCACAGGGATCTGGGTATCTGCAGGTCCTTAAAAAGTCTTAAATTTGCTTTTCCAAATTTAAGGCCTTAAAAATCCTTAAAAATGACAAATAATCCTTAAATAGTTTCCAAAGGTCTTAAATTACCAAAGACCCAATAAACAAAATTCTTTTATTTCTATAAAATGTTTGTGAATTTCTAGTTAGTTCAGCTTTTTTTGTGCATGATATTGGCATAAGTGGAACCGTACACATTTGGTTGGTTGTGAAAGGGGGTTATTTTTAGATGAGTATGCTAGTGGGAGTTTGCGCCATGGGGAAGTGTAACATTAATGGTAACTGGATGGCTAATCCCACGTTCACGATGTGGTTAGCACCGGTTCCAGGCAATAGCTGGAAATTATAGCTTAAATTTAATTTTAAAAAACAGCTTACGTTTGGTCAAAGTGGCCTTAAAAAAGGTCTTAAAAAGTCTTAAATTTGGCTCCCTTAAACCTGCAGATACCCTGGAACTGGTATTTGCTGCTTTTGGAAGGTAACTGTTTCAAACAAGCTTTAACTGCGTCAGTGGCTGTTGCACAGTTTGCAACCTGACTGGTTTCAGACCACAACCATCACTGGAATGCACGATGGATAAAATGCAAATGCCTCCAGTGATGCTCTGCAGAAGGGTGGGCTTTCTGAGGCTTTCTTCTAATTTAATAATGGTGCCAAACACAGCTGGAAAACTGAACTTTCTTACTACATTCTCACATTTTCAAACAAAAACATTGACTCAGAGCGTTCCTCCTGCTCCACATTTCTGCTACGTTAAGTTTTAAGATGTAGAAACGCTTGCAGGTCACCTCTGAATGTTCAGAGCAGATCCGAGGAGATCCAGAGCTCTGCTGCTGTTTTTAAAGCTGCTTTGTCCAAAGAGAAGTTTAGAAAACATCAGTAGGCTACTGGTAAATAGCACCTGCTGATTTCAATGGATTGATTTTTAATAATTTCTCAAAATATTTAACAATGGCAGCTAAATTACAAATGTTTTTGTTTGTGATGAAAATAGTGGGCCAGATCTTCATCTTTGCAGTGTAGCTGAGGCAGCACTAAGCTGAGTCGGTTCCCTGCAGGCCAAACTCAAAGACAGCTGGCCATCCACGTGGGATGCGTTTATGGACGGGATCTAAAGGCACAGGAGCGAAGGCGTCTGGATTTGGAATCTCTGGACTCAACCTCAATCCCAAAAGAAGGATTTCAAGTATTTTGGTCATGACAGATCGAACTCACAGATCTGGGGTCTGTGCGCATTAATGAAGATGTTGTTTTGGTTATTCTGGCACAACAGCTTTGCAGGACAACAAATCCCCTGAAATAAGATGTCTACCTACCTGTGTCTCACCTATGGACACAGGATTGTGGCTAAATTATTGAGTTTCCAGATTCAAGCAGCTGAAATGAACTTCCTCTATAGGGCAGCCAGCCTCAGCCTTACAGAAACACCAGGTCAAGCCTCCAGCAATGAGTCTTAAAGAGTATCCCGGACAAGCCCCCATATATTATGGCCAGGCTCGTGGGACCAAAAGATAAGGAGGAGGTCTGAACACACAGTGGGAGTTTGAGTATTTATTATTCAAATTGTCCCATCAACCTGACAGGAGCCAGAGTGGATCTCTACAGTCACTCTAGTCCCTCTTTAAGTTGCACCAAGCAGGCTTGTATGCTGCACCCACAGGTGCACTTACTGGCACACAGCCAGACCAATGAAGAGTCCAATCACACTGGCACAAAGACATTTGTTTGCCTACGACATGCTTCATTTCTCCAAATGTCATGGGCCGCAAGACTTCTCTGGTCTAGGACCACTTTAGAATTACCGGGGGGAGTTGGGAATGCCACTGGGAAGAGGGATAGCTGGATCTGTTATATGTGACCTCTGACCATGACTGGTTGGATGAAAGGATGTGTGAATTTATTAAACAATCTGATGCTTGTTTTGTTTATATCTGGCTATAATGTTTTGCTTACATATCAGGATTTTGTTGCTTCCGTTGGATTTGGCTCTTTGTCTGGAGGACCTGTGAAGAAATAACATCAGAACAGGTCATGTGTTTAACGTTTAACCCTTTGATGCATAATGGTCACTACAGTGGACAGGTACTCAAAATTGTTATTTATTTGTTTTTGCTATTAAGCACAGCTGTTGAAGTCTTTATTGCATTTGAGCTCCTCCATTTTGACTTCAATAAGCCAAGCCAACATATTTCATGCTCAGATTGCACGCTGTCCACCAAGGTGGACATGTAATAAATTATTTGTAAATTATAAAATTTAACAAAAAATATTTGTTGAAATTTGTTTCATTCACACCTAAAGATGAATGAAAAAAATTGTTAAAAAAAATCATGGTTGAAGATTTCATAATTCATGCATCAAAGGGTTAACCAAAAAGATTGAGCAGAAATCTGTGTAGCTCAGCTCAAAACTTCCAGGATGTCAACCAACTAACGAGACTGATGCTTTAGAGCTTTTGCACAACCTCTTTTACAAGTTTTTCTTTTTTCCCAGCCCAAGAAGTGATAAAACATCCTAATTAAAAGCCTGCTGCCTGCATGGAGTCGTGTCAGCCCAGTAGGTGGTCCTGCAACCATGCAGCCTTCTTCTGATTCTAGATGTTTAGTGACGTGGTCATAAATCTACCTGACATGAAGAAGCAGGAGCTGATCTCTCCCCTAAGAAGAGGCTCCAGCCAAAAACTTCTTCTTCTCCTCGCTGCCGAGCGGCTCTTTGATTTCTGCATCTTTAAAGAAACAGTCAAATTGCTAAATTTAGATGGAATTTTTGCAAATGTATGTGAAGTTGGAGAGGTTTGTGTGCAAAAATTGGGATTACTCATGTAAGTAAGAATCTAACATGGAGGATAGCTAAAGATGATATCCGCTAAATCGCAGCGCCCAGTTTCTTCTGCGATGTAGGCGTAATCCAACAGCGTGAGTCCGCTGACGACGGCAGGCAGGAACCGGTTCCACTGCCCCGCCTGCTTGGCTTTCTCCTGGATTCTCAGATCAAAGAAAACACAAATCATTTCTGACAAATGGATCAGCAGTGAGCTCAACAAATCAGTGTTATTGTAGCTGTAAAATAACATTTCACTTGTCATTAATGATGACTTGTGTGATGAGTCAGGACGGATTAAAAAGGTTAAATCCTTTTACACCCTTATCCTCTGTGATTTGGGGGTAGTGCCATCTTTTTGGTGAGTGAGCATGCTTTCTGTAGTACTCGATTACTTCCTGGTAATAAAATAAAAAAAGGTAAGTTATACAACTCCTTGCATGAACAGAACTGGTTGATTCATTAGTGACCACTTCCAACTGTAGCGGTGTGCACGATTCTTTCAAAAAGTTTCAGAAAACAACAAAGTAAACCGAGTGAATCATGATGAATCTGCATGTTCATTCAGTCAACGGACTCCTTGTTTTCTCACTGGGATGAACTCATCCTGACTGCATGAATGAACTCTATCCAATCTGATCAGAACAAACGGAGCTCTTTCTGTCACTGACCTCCTCAGTCGGAGCAACATATTGTTGGAGGAAATCTTTGGCCTGCTGGAGAACAGCCCGTCCTCTGGCTGTTGGAGGTAACAGGCCGTCTCTTGTCGGACTTGTGAGGAGACTGGCACGAGAAAAAAAACACTCATGTGAAATGTTTAACACTGGCAGTATATGCTAGAAGCAAAAGCTAGAAACTACAGAGGCAAAAAAAAGTATTTGACAGCCACTTCAAAAGTTAAACATACTTTTTTGCCGTACTGTGCATTAGAAGTTTCACTCTGCAGGTGGATGACAATAATCATCTTTATATTAGTTTTTAGATCTGACTACATTAACCTCACAAGCCGAGCTACTTCAGCCAATAACTCCACACTGAAAGATGGGATTGATGGTTCCCTGCAGGAAATGAGCCCAGACCAGCTATAGGAATTAAAAGTTAAAAAAAAGCAATCAACCTGAATCTGTTGCCTGGATAACAATATCAGATTTCTATTTAAAGTTGAAAGTTGCAAAAACCTGAAAAGCTACTATTTTAAAAGCAGACAGAACCAAGAAGAAGATCTGCTGTGGCAGAGAATCAGACGGGATTCCTCAAAATCTGCAGTAAACGGAGATCAGGTCACCAGCAGCTGGAACACCTGCACAGGGAGGGACACACACACACACACACACACACACACACACACACACACACACAGCGTAAATATGAATTATGCTTTAAAATTTGGCACAGAGAAGTTAAAATGATTTCACACACTAAAGAATGGTGCTACCCTCTATTCCCTGCAAGCTGCAGACTGTGTTGGAAGTGTTGAGACTTCTAAGTGGGATCAGGAAGTAAACCAGGTCTACCAGCGGGTTCCCCGCGGTGGACATCTCCCAGTCCAACACTGCTACCACACAGGCCTTTAGAAACAAAACACACCATGAAGTCACTCTGAAAAGATGTAGATTTCTGTAAAATTCTCCAAACTCCACCTCTGTTGGGTGGAACACCAAGTTGTCCAGTCTGTAGTCTCCATGGACGAGCGTGACCTCATCATCTTTCTCTGATAAACTGCTCATCAGAGAGCTCGTTCATAGCAGCAATGTCTCTGTGGGCTACAGTTTGGTACCATTTCGTCCATCGGGACACTTTTAAAGATGGAGCAGCATTTCTTATTTTTATAAACAATAATATTTTTATCTGTTTTATTTTATAACTGAGTAAAATGTGTCCTCTAACTTGTCTCCTGCAGTAACCCGGTCCTTTTCCAAACCCTTCCAGTTTTAGTGATGCCAAGTTGAGTGAATGCAGCTTCGCCAACACTTCCACTGCAGCTTCATGCACAGCTGTTCTCTATTGGACTCAGTCCAGAAAGCTGAAGATCCCTGAATATACGGCCCTGAGCAAAAGTCAAGTCAAGTTTATTATATAGACCATTTCATACACAAAACGGCAGCCCAATGTGCGTCACATAGCTAAAACAATCACAAGTTCAATGAAATAGTTAAAATGTCACACCATGTTGTGTAAAATCAAATCAAAGAATATTGACAACATAGTACAGAAAAATAGAAACATATAAAGTAAAAGTATTTACTTTAAAATATAGAACTAAGATAAAACAGCACAGAATAGGCATACACATAAAACACATATAGAATAAATTTAACTCAGCACAGATAAAGACCTAGTAGACCACAGATGCAAGGATAGGTTCATGGAAGGCATCGTGAAAAAGTTTGGTTTTTTAATCTGGATTTAAAAATGGAAATGGTAGGAGAGGTCTTAATGTCTATTGGAAGACAAACAGATACACAAACCAGGGGTGTCAGTACAGATCATATTTCCACTGTTAAATAGCATGTTGTGGGGTGAAAACGGTGAAAAGTCTGTGCAGAGTGGATTAAATCCCAGAAGCAGGGTGATTTTTGACACGTGTGCAGACGTACCTTTACTGGATCCCTCAAGTAAAACTCTGTTCCGATCACTTCAACATCTGAGCAGAAAGAGATGAACTTCACAGAGGTTCTGGTCATACCTCGACCTGCTCGCTTTAGTTTTTATGAACATCTGCTGAGTGATTATTTCTTTTTTAAATTAACTTTAATGTAAATAAATCGCCCTCTGCCTACGTGTGGGGGCCGGGTTCGGATTGTGGTCTGTGCTTATGCACCAAACTACAGTTCAGACTACCCACCCTTTTTGGAGACCTTGGAGGGCGTGCTGGAGAGCACTCCTTCCGGTGACTCCCTCGTTCTGCTGGACGACTTTAACGCTCATGTGGGCAACGACAGTGAGACCTGGAGAGGTGTGGTTGGGAGGAACGACCCCCCGATCTGAATTCGAGGAGTTTTGTTATTGGACTTCTGTGCTAGTCATGGATTGTCCATAATGAACACCATGTTCAGACATAAAGGTGTCCATATGTGCTCTTGGCACCAGGATACCTTAGGCCGCAGCTCGATGATCGACTTAGTTGTTGTTTCATCTGACCTGCGGCCGCATGTCTTGGACACTCAGGTGAAGAGAGGGGCGGAGCTGTCAACTGACCGCTACCTGGTGGTGAGTTGGCTCAGATGGTGGGGGAGCATGCCGGTCAGACCAGGCAGGCCCAAACGTATCGCGAGGGTCTGCTGGGAACGTCTGGCAGAGTCTCCTGTCAGAAGGAGCTTTAATTCCCACCTACAATAGAACTCCCTAAATGTTCCGGGGGAGGCGGGGGACATTGAGTCTGAATGGACCTTGTTCCATGCCTCCATTGTTGAGGCGGCTGACTGGAGCTGTGGTCGCAGGATCGTCGGTGCCTGTCGTGGTGGCAACCCCCGAACCCCGTTGGTTGACACCGGCGGTTAGGGATGCTGTCAAGCTGAAAAAAGAGTCCTATCAGGTCTTTTTTGCCTGTAGGACTCCAGAGGCAGCTGACGGGTACCGGTGTTACACCAAATTCTGCGACCCATCACAATTTGTGACCCCAGGGGGCAGTGTTGCATTTTGTTGCATCTGTACATCCTGATTTGGCATAAAAGAAGAAGATGCTACGTTAAAACCGTAAACTACGTAAGCTTTGAGGAAGTTGTGCGGCGCGGACCATGGTCACACAAAATGATAGTGGCTATCACAGAATGTGACCACCTGCATCTCAGTAATAGTGCAGATGTCAGAGGTCAATTGCACTTTTTTACAAACTACATCATCAGAAAAGTTACCAGAAACAGTTTGTGTGATATAAAAATCATTATAACTGAAGTTACAGTAAGGTCACACAATATGATAGTGGCTATCACAGAATGTGGCCATCTGCATCTCAGTAATTATGCAAACATTTTTAATTTTCACTAAAGATATTAACAACAAAAGGCGTTTTGTGATGTTTGTGTCATTTTAGTTCCCTTTTATCTCCACCAGTACATATGAGTGGTATTGGAGTGACAGGAAAAAAAAAAGTGGCAATCAGATAATCTGCAGTGGTTTCTAATAAACAGAGGATGTAGATCACAACAATTTATTTCAATAAATGGAAGTTCTGAACATTTTACCTGCGGACCTTGCATGTTGTAAAATCAATGTTTAATGTTAGCAAACATTTCTTGTCAAAGCCCTGGTTATCGCTGCATTTATTGTCCCGTTTGTTTGCAATAAACATTAACAAACGCTCTTTTTAATATTCATGGTCCGCGCCGCACAACTTCCTCAAAGATTATGTAGTTTACGGTTTTAACGTAGCATCTTCTTTTATGCCAATTCAGGATGTATAGACGCAACAAAATGCAACACTGCCCCCTGGGGTCACAAATTGTGATGGGTCGCAGAATTTGGTGTAACACCAGCAGTCCAAACGGAATGCAGCCCGGGTGCTCGCCAAGCCCCCACAAGGCGAGTCCAAAATTGAAGCCAATGCGGAAGTAAAATAAATTGCAGTTCCACCCTCATCCGCTGGGGGCTGGTGTCAGAAGCGAGCAAATCCTCATTGACTCCCATGTTAAAAATACCAATTTCACAGCAGAAATAAACATGTTTACAGCCTGGTACCAAAACATGTTTCTGGTTTAATTGATCTAGTTTACACCATAGACTGTACATACGGTTTACACTCATGACAACTCTGAGGGGGGAGAATTTTTTTGTCACTCTTCTGTTTAAGTGTATTAAAAGTCTAAAATTCTGTATAATTAATGAGCATCAGAGCCACGTGACCACAGAGCTAGCTCCGGGGAAAGGCCTCAGTAGCCTCAGTCTGAGCCTCGGTCTCGCCTGCAAAGTGTTCAGCCATTTTCAGTCTCTCAACTTAGATCATTAGTTGTGCCGTTTGTGCATTCTTTTTTGGATATTATTTGTGCAATTGTTGGACAAAATGACTTGCTGTGGCATTAATTGCACTAATAGAGCATCCAGGGAATCTCTACTTCATTTTTTTCTGTAAGAAGCCGGCAGCTGTCGGCGAAACTGTAGCTACAAACAGGTAAACAAAACAGTTTCTGTGTTTAAAAAAGAACGAAAGCATGAGAGTAAAATTATATTTATATATTTTAGGTCACTGCCGCTTTTGCACTAGCTGAGCTTATCAAAGTAGCTAGCTAACTACCATTTTAACATGTACTGTTTAACCATGAAATTTAGATGTAATACAGTAAAATAATTAATAGGGTATATGTCGATGTGTGTGACGTGCACCGTCTACTTTTGGCCACAAGAGGCCCTCGGTCTGCTGCCTACACAGCTGCAGGCTGTTAGATAAATTGAGCCTCCCTGTTAAAAGGTAGCTCTTGGAGATATTCTGAGAGAGATGTGCAGATGGGTGTTGGCACGGAGGTGTTTGCTCTCCTCTCTAGCTCTCCTCGCTTACAGACGTTAAAGTCTTCGATTCGCTACCTGAGTGGTATTTTTGTTTATTTCGCTACCTGAGTGGTATTTTGAGTTTTGGTATTGTTAATAGTAATTTGTGTGTCCTCGTTATAGAGAGACTTTGCTCACCCTTTTGGTGCAGTTTTGTGTTTACTGTTTAGCCTTATTCCAGCCTATGTGCTGCGCTTTTAGTTTATTATTAGATATCGTTTTTCTTTATTGGGAAATTCCTTTGTTTATTAATACCCAGTTTTGGATGACCCTTTTGTTCCCTTTTCAGCCTAGAGCTTCGTTTTTGTTTAATAAATATCTTATAGAGAACTGTAAAAGTGTTTGTTTCATTTCCAGTACAAAATCTTCTTTACTCCCTAAACACATCGTGCTCCTAGCGAAGCCGAGGGACGTAAAAATGGGTGTAAAACCCAGTGCACTTAACATAAAAATGGGTTGAAATATGACATGTTGGTGGAGCTCTCGGAGGGACACTTCTGTGTTCCATTCATCCACCCGGTTCTCCCCAGCGATCAGCCCGGCGCATCTCTGACCGCTTCGGCGCCCGTCTGCTGCGCGGGCTGATCGCTTGTGGAGCTCTCGGACTCGGAGAGGGACCTGACCACAGAAATACTGCAGCTCGATGAGTTGGTTGATAGTGCTTGATGTTAGTCTCCAGAAGTCTGTATGCCATCAGATAAACTCGCTTGTTTTTTTATTTTTTGCATATTTGTAAAATAGTGGTGGTGGGGAGCGACTAACTAACTAATTTGTCCACAAAGAGCCGAAACCGGGTGCCCTGTTCTCATGGGAACTAGTGCAGTTTAACAAAATGGAAATTAGTTAATAAAATTGATGATTAAAAGTTTCATATCCTATCCAATTGTCACGTTTTGTAGGATGGTTAGGACCCAAAATGCAGAACCCAGGATGACACGAGGCAGGAGTTAATGTAAAGAAAAATCCTTTATTGGTAGGATGATTCCAAAAAGAACATAAATCCAAAGGGCAGGAAGCCAAAGTCCAAAAATCCAGGGGATGATCAGGAGATCCAAAAAACACTAAAGGAACGAGCAGGACTGACAAAATAAGTCACACTGACAGCAACAATGGACCGACAAGAACAATGAGACAAGGAGAGGACTGATACACTGGGGCTGGAGTGATAGGAGACGAGGAGCAGGTGTGTGGGGAACTGGCACAGGTGAAAGCAATAATGAGAAGAGGAGCAGAGGAGGACACCAGACCTGACTGGGAAGGACACACACACATACACACACCGAGCTGGGGACAAAAAAGGCTGGAGCTACAAGGATACAGAACGTGAAGGAACACCTGGAGGGGCTGGGGATGACTGAACACAGGACCTGGGAGGAATGATCTAAAGGGCCACAACAGAAGACACATGAAGAACACAGAGACACATAATGAGACGCCGACAACGGACACATGAGGGCGCTATGAGATACAAAAGGAGAACCTGGAGTGGGAACTGGCGGGGCTGGGGACAGAGGTACACAGAACATGACACCAATACGGCGATAGACTCAAGTGTTTTGTTTTTTATTTTTTTTTAAAAGTATGCATTTTGTATTACTCTTTATCCTAATTTTAGACCTTTTACTACAGGCCATCACAAGCTATAAAATATTTTAAACCCATATGCTTAAGTAGTTCTTTGTATGAAGTTTTCCTCTAGGTGATCCAGAGAGGCTTGACCTTTGGGTAAGCAACGAAAGAAGAGTGCTGGACTCCTAATTCACACTCCCGCTTGTGCAGTGAACACTTTGAGAGTTGTCACTTCACCACGGACTCCAGGGTACAACACATTACTTCATATTTTGGTTAAGATTGAAAAAATTGAAGCATTAGCTGTATAATATACAGATGTTACATTGCTGTGTAACAAGAAAAAAATTTCCCCCTCCCTTGAACTGTCTGTGACTGGAGCTGTTTAGATGGGGAAACAATCACGCTATTAATTTCCATCTAATTCTATGGATATTTATTCTGAGAAACAAATTAATTTTTTGTCAGTCTTTAATGTTAACTTTATGTATTGGGAAGAATGAAAAATATTCATTTTAACACGCACGCACACACACACACACACACATGCACGCAAGTACATGCGCACACACACACAAACAGTGCTCGGGTGTACCAGTGGGTTTTTGAGATACAGAAATCGACCTTGTCTGATGTGTGTGTGTGTGTGTGTATGTGAATCTCTTTATTAGGCCCGAGCAGCGAAGCGCTGCGAAGGCCTATTGTATCTGCTCCGTTTATTTTTCTTTTTAGGCCCGAGCAGTGAAGCTGCGAAGGCCTATTGTATCTGCTCCGTTTATTATTATTAGGCCCGAGCAGCGAAAGCGCTGCGAAGGCCTCTTGTTTTTGCTCCGATTATTATTCTTTTTTTGTTATTCCGTGCCCCCTTTGAATGGCTTTTTGGGGACCTTAACATACCCCAAAACTCACAATATTTTGCAAATTTGTCAGGCCTGGTGAAAAATTTGATATTTTAAAGGTCCCAAAAAAATCGCAAAGAAAATGGCTGAACAGCGCCCCCTACAAGGTGAAAAATACCCCTCTCCATAAAGCTTAGTTTATCGTACAGTTATGAAATTTGGTACACTTGTAGTCCTCAACAGTCCGCACAGAAAAGTCTCTTGCAACCATGGTCAATATCAAACAGGAAGTCGGCCATTTTGGGTTGAAATGGCGATTTTTAGCCGTTTTTGCCGTTTTTAGGGTCCGTTTCTGATTGGATTGCTCGATCATTTTTCGCACGATCATCTCAAAAATTGTGTGAAATTGCTCAGAAGGGATGGGCGAACAAAATGAGATGAGAATTCTGAGTTTTCGTATATGTTGAAGGGGCGGGGCCAGGCCTCAAAATTTGACTACTCGCCAAAAATATTTAAATTGCTATAACTTCATAACTGAATGGAATAGAGTTAACAAACTTTCTGTGGTCATTTGTCGTCCGCCCACAAAGGAAATTGAATGGTCGGATGATGACATCACTCAAGCCCCGCCCCCTCAGGACCAAAAAGATCAAGTTTTACTGTGAAAGGTCCCAAATTGCCCCATTTCACTAAATCACCACGAATTTGTAGCTGGTAACTCAAGACAAGTGGGGGTTGCTTGGCGTCACGTTATGGGAGTTTTCGGCAGAGGGCGGGGCTGTGGCGGCGCGGCGAAGTCAGGCGTACCGCCGTGGCCTTACGTTTGCCTCCCATTTCGTCATTTCTAAAGATATCGTCACGAAACTTCTTGTGAGCGATCCTAGTCCGGCCCCCCAAAAGATCTGATGTGAACATCCGGTGGGCGTGGCCTATTTTCTGAAATAGCGCCCCCTAGGACCATTAAAACTGTCAGCCCCAAGCCATGCTTTGACTGAGGATTACGAAATTTGGTACACTAATGTGGTGTCTCAGGACCTACAAAAAAGTCTCTTGGAGCCAAGTGCAAAGTCGCACAGGAAGTCGGCCATTTTGGTCCAAGTGCGCGATTTAGTGGTTTTCACACACGTTGTTTGGAGAGTGATGCTCCATCGCCCTTTTCACCAATCGCTTTCAAACTTCTGCTATATACTCTTAAGACATAGAGGAAAAAATTCAACCGTCGGATTTTAAATAAGTATAAAGGTGTGGGCGTGGCTAAGCCTCAAACTTTGACCTTTCGCCATTACATTACTTGACTCAACAACTCCCATGTGCATGATCAGATCTATATCAAACTGTGTCTGTGTGATCATTGACCACATCACATGACAATGACAATGTGGACAGCTTACATCACCTAAGCCCCCCCCCCCCCCCCCCCCCCCGACTACAGGAAGTCTATTTTTTACGGTGAAATGCCCATATTTGTCCCCTCTAATTTAGTCAACATGACACTAAGGTCATGCACTGTCTTCATGATGTTGTAATGACCATTCAGATCTGCTAGCTTTTCAGAAAGGGAGGGGCTTTGATGCCATGGTGAATTTGCCGTGACGCTGTGACCTTACGTTTGACTGTAACTTCCACAAACAGCCTCCGATTAGCCCGAGACTGAACATCACATCACCAGTGTGGTAAAGATAGAGTATCTCCTAGTGGTGAGACGTGTAATGCTGGGCTCAGAGGGGATGCTGAGTCAGGGTGAGGTGTGGACGAGGAGGCCTGT
>SSNQ01033166.1:5370-16136 GCA_006942095.1 Nothobranchius kuhntae | reverse complement strand
TGATTTCACAGATCAGTCACCTGATTATTATTGGTTAAGATTTGTTTTTATTAGCTTTATTAGAAATAAAGTTCTTTGATTAATTAATGAAAAGCGTTCATCGTCCTTCTTCTGTCTTCTTTCCTGGAATGTAAACACCAAAGCAAGAGCACGACCTTGGCAATTCGTGCACACTGTCACTGTGTTAAAAGGGCAGGTGTTATGGGCAGAAAATAGCATTTTCATGACGCTACACAGATGAAAGATGAACGAAAAAAGATCAAAGAAAAAAGATCAAAGAAGAAAGAAAAAAGATTAAAGAAAAAGATCAAAGAAGAAAGAAAGAAGATGAAAGAAAAAAGATAAAAGAAAAAAGATGGAGAAAAAAGATGAACGACGGAAGAAGAAAGAAAATAGAAGAAAGAAGAAAGATGAAAGAAAAAAGATAAAAGATGAAATAAAAAGGATTAAAGAAAAAGGAAGAAAGGAAAAAGAAGAAAGAAAAGAAAATTGAAGAAAGAAAAAGTTGAAAGAAAAAAGATGAAAGAAAAAAGATGAAAGAAAAAAGATGAAAGAAAAAAGAAGAAAGAAAAGATAAAAGAAGAAAGAAGAAAGTAAAAAACAAAGATGAAAGAAAAAGAAGAAAGAAAAATAAAGAAAGAAAAAAAGATGAAAGAAAAAAGATGAAAGAAAAAAGAAGAAAGAAAAGATAGAAGAAAGAAAATGATAAAAGAAGAAAGAAGAAAGAAAAAACAAACATGAAAGAAAAAAGATTGAAAGATGAAAGAAAATAGAAGAAAGAAGAAAGATGAAAGAAAAAAGATGAAAGATTAAATAAAAAGGATGAAAGAAAAAAGAAGAAAGGAAAAAAGAAGAAAGGAAAACGAAGAAAGAAAAGAAAATTGAAGAAAGAAAAATTTGAAAGAAAAAAGATGAAAGGAAAAAGAAGAACGAAAAGATAAAAGAAGAAAGAAGAAAGCAAAAAACAAAGATGAAAGAAAAAGAAGAAAGAAAAATGAAGAAAGAAAAAAAGATGAAAGAAAAAAGATGAAAGAAAAAAGAAGAAAGAAAAGATAAAAGACGAAAGAAAAAGATAAAAGAAGAAAGAAGAAAGAAAAAACAAAGATGAAAGAAAAAAGATTGAAAGATGAAAGGAAAAAAGAAGAAAGAAAAAGAAAAAAGAAAAAAGTTGAAAGAAAAAAGATGAAAGAAAAATAAGAATGAAAAGAAAAAAGAAGAAAGAAAAAAGATCAAAGAAGAGAGAAAGAAAGAAAAGATCAAAGAAAAAGATCAAAGAAGAAAGAAAAAAGAAAGAAAAAAGATAAAAGATCAAAGAAAAAAGATCAAAGAAAAAAGATCAAAGAAGAAAAAAAAGAAAGAAACAAGATTAAAAAAATCAAAGAAGATCAAAGAAAAAAGATCAAAAAAGAAAGAAAAAAGAAAGAAAAAAGATAAAAGATGAAAGAAAAAAGATCTAAGAAAAAAGAAAAAGATGAAAGGAAAAAGATCAAAGAAGACAGAAAATATATTTTTCTTCCTTCTTTCATCTTTTTTCTTTCATCTTTTTCTTTCTTCTTTGTTCTTTTTTCTTTCATCTTTTTTCTTTCATCTTTCATCTTTTTTCTTTCTTTTTTTCTTTCTTCTTTCATCTTTTTTGTTTGATCTTTTTTGTTTGATCTTTTTTCTTTCATCTTTTATCTTTTTTCTTACTTTTTTCTTCTTTGATCTTTTATCTTTGATCTTTTGTCTTTTTTCTTTCTTCTTTGATCTTTTTCTTTGATCTTTTTCTTTCTTTCTTTTCTTTCTTCTTTCTTCTTTTTTCTTTCAACTTTGTTCTTTTTCTTTCATCTTTTTTCTCACATCTTTTTTGTTTCTTTTTTCTTTCTTCTTTCTTCTTTTCTTTCTTATTTTTCTTTCATCATTTTCCTTTCATCTTTCCTTTTTCATCTTTGTTTTTTCTTTCTTCTTTCTTCTTTTTTTCCTTATTTTATCTTTTCTTTCTTCTTTTTCTTTTTTCTTTATTTTAACTTTTCTTTCTTCTTTTTTCTTTCATCTTTTTTCTTTCATCATTTTTCTTTAATCTATTTTCTTTCATCTTTTTTCTTTCAAAATTTTCCTTCTATTTTCTTCTTTCTTCTTTTTTCTTTCTTCTTTTTACCTTTCTTCTTTTTTCTTTCATCTTTTTTCTCTTTTCTGTCATCTTTCTTCTCTTTCCTTTCTTTTTCTTTAATCTTTTTTCTTTTTCTTTCTTCTTTTATCATTTTTCTTTCAACTTTTGCCTTCCATTTTCTTTTTTCTTCTTTTTTCTTTCTTCTTTTTTCTTTCATCTTTTTCTTTTTTCTTTCTTCTTTTCTCTTTTCTGTCTTCTTTCTTCTCTTTTCTTTCTTTTTTAATCTTTTTTATTTACTTTCTTCTTTTATCTTTTCTTTCAACTTGTTTCTTTTTTCTTTAATCTTTTTTCATTCATATTTTCTTTCATCTTTTTTCTTTTCTTTCTTCTTTTTTCTTTCTTCTTTTTTCTTGATCAAAGAAATAGATTAATCTATGGACTGGGCCCTTATAATCAGAAGAGTTTTTTTTTACTTCAGGGAGTTTTATTCAAACACTTTGTATTGACTTAGAGACAAGAAAAGAGAGAGATGGGATTGTTTAAGAATGTTTAATTTTTATAATTATTATTCAAACAATCCAGGACTAACTCTCTATGATGGATGCATATGGATTTGACTGCTGAAGTGTGGGTGTGTGTGTGTCTGAGTCAGTTCAGAATCCCCAGCTGAGGCAGGCGGATCTGGGTGTAAGATGTTTTGACTACGCACCACGAGGACTTCAGGAGGAAGAATTGATACGCTATCTTGCCGGCTACGTGTCCGTGTGGAGACTCCCGAGTTAGATCCGGATGCCAGGTCCACGGACCCTCCTTGTGCTGGAGCTGGCGAAACAGCAGTCGTTAGCATGACAAACCAGTCTACGGATTGACTCCCGCTACGACTGCAGGTTTCAGCGTCACGTAGAGTGTTCAGTTTTTATTCTGAAGGAACCGTCGTCTTATTGATAAAATGACAGAATATTCCAGCTTGACAGTTCTCATCTTAAAGTAGAAATACAGCTGGCCAGTCTGCAATTCACTTAGCGATGATGGTTTTGAGAGCTGGTTGGAGCTACGTTGAAACTCAGTTGGAACTGGGTGGAACTCAGATGGAACTGAAGTTAAAATGGCATTGCTCTGTTTTATTAACTTAGTTGTTTATAATTCTTAGCAAATCGGAGTGGACAGATTAACTAAACACTCAATATTCTGCCCTGGAACAGAAAGGAAGTTCTTATCTGATGAGAACATTGTGTCATGATGTTTACCTTGTGTGAATCAGGATTTCTGGCTGAGATAGTCCTGTTATTCAATAAACACATAAATCATTACATTGATTTCACAGATCAGTCACCTGATTATTATTGGTTAAGAATTGTTTTTATTAGCTTTATTAGAAATAAAGTTCTTTGATTAATTAATGAAAAGCGTTCATCGTCCTTCTTCTGTCTTCTTTCCTGGAATGTAAACACCAAAGCAGGCGCATGACCTTGGCAATTCGTGCACACTGTCACTGTGGTAAAAGGGCAGGTGTTATGGGCAGAAAATAGCATTTTCATAATGCTACACAGATGAAAGATGAACGAAAAAAGATGAAAGAAAAAAGATCAAAGAAAAAAGATCAAAGAAGAAAGAAAAAAGATGAAAGAAAAAAATAAAAGAAAAAAGATGGAGAAAAAAGATGAACGACGGAAGAGGAAAGAATATAGAAGAAAGAAGAAAGATGAAAGAAAAAAGATGAAAATTAAAATAAAAAGGATGAAAGAAAAAAGAAGAAAGGAAAAAAGAAAAATGAAAAGAAAATTGATGAAAGAAAAAGTTGAAAGAAAAAAGATGAAAGAAAAAAGATGAAAGAAAACAGAAGAAAGAAAAGTTAAAAGAAGAAAGAAAAAGAAAAAAAGAAGAAAGAAGAAAGAAAAAACAAATTTGAAAGAAAATAGATTGAAAGAAGAAAGGAAAAAAGAAGAAAGAAAAAAGAAAGAAAAAAGTTGAAAGAAAAAAGATGAAAGAAGAAAGAAAAGATAAAAGAAGAAAGAAGAAAAAATCAAAGATGAAAAAGAAGACAGATGAAAGGAAAAAGATGAAAGAAAAATAAGAATGAAAAGAAAAAAGAAGAAAGAAAAATATCAAAGAAGAGAGAAAGAAAGAAAAGATCAAAGAAAAAGATCAAAGAAGAAAGAAAAAAAGAAAAAGATAAAAGATCAAAGAAAAAAGATCAAAGAAAAAAGATCAAAGAAGAAAGAAAAAAGAAAGAAAAAAGATGAATGAAAAAGATCAAAGATCAAAGAAAAAAGATTAAAAAAGAAAGAAAAAAGAAAAAAGATGAAAGAAAAAAGATCAAAGAAAAAAGAAAAAAGATGAGAGGAAAAAGATCAAAGAATACAGAAAATATATTTTGCTTCCTTCTTTCATCTATTTTCTTTGATCTTTTTTCTTTCTTCTTTGATCTTTTTCTTTGATCTTTTTTCTTTCATCTTTCATCTTTTTCTTTCTTTTTTATTTCTCCTTTCATCTTTTTTGTTTGATATTTTTTCTTTAATCTTTTTTCTGTCATCTTTTATCTTTTATCTTTCTTTTTTTTCTTTGATCTTTTTTCTTTGATCTTTTATCTTTCTTCTTTGATCTTTTTCTTTGATCTTTTCTTTCTTTCTTTCTTTCTTTCTTGATCTTTTGTCTTTGATCTTTTTCTTTCTTTTCTTTTCTTTCTTCTTTCTTCTTTTTTCTTTCAACTTTGTTCTTTTTCTTTCATCTTTTTTCTCACATCTTTTTTGTTTCTTTTTTCTTTCTTCTTTCATCTTTTTTCTTTTCTTTCTTATTTTTCTTTCATCATTTTCCTTTCATCTTTCTTTTTTCATCTTTGGTTTTTCTTTCTTCTTTCTTTTTTCTTTCTTCTTTTATCTTTTCTTTCTTCTTTTTCTTTGTTCTTTATTTTAACTTTTCTTTTTTCTTTTTTCTTTCATCTTTTTTCTTTTATCATTTTTCTTTACTCTATTTTCTTTTATCTTTTTTCTTTCAAAATGTTCCTTCTATTTTCTTCTTTCTTCTTTTTTTCTTCTTTTTTCTTTCTTCTTTTTACCTTTCTTCTTTTTCTTTCATCTTTTTTCTTTTTCTTTCTTCTTTTCTCTTTTCTGTCTTCTTTCTTCTCTTTCCTTTCTTTTTTCTTTAATCTTTTTTCTTTTCTTTCTTCTTTTATCTATTTTCTTTTAACTTTTTCCTTCTATTTTCTTCTTTCTTCTTTTTTCTTTCATCTTTTTCTTTTTTCTTTCTTCTTTTCTCTTTTCTGTCTTCTTTCTTCTCTTTTCTTTCTTTTTTTCTTTTATTTACTTTCTTCTTTTATCTTTTTTCTTTCAACTTGTTTCTTTTTTCTTTAATCTTTTTTCATTCATCTTTTTCTTTCATCATTTTCTTTTCTTTCTTCTTTTTTCTTTCTTCTTTTTTCCTTTCTTCTTTTTTCTTTCGTCTTTCTTCTTTTTCATATTTTTTCTTTTATCTTTCATCTTTTTTTCTTTCAACATTTTCTTTCTTCTTTTTTCTTTCTTCTTTTTTATTGATTAAAGAAAGAGATTAATCTATGGACTGGACCCTTATAATCAGAATAGTTTTTTTTACTTCAGGGAGTTTTATTCAAACACTTTGTATTGACTTAGAGACAAGAAAAGAGAGAGATGGGATTGTTTAAGAATGTTTAATTTTTATAATTATTATTCAAACAATCCAGGACTAAATCTCTATGATGGATGCATATGGATTTGACTGCTGAAGTGTGTGTGTGTGTGTAAGTCAGTTCAATCAATCAATCAATCAAAGCTTTATTTATATAGCGCCTTCCGCAACCCTGTCAGGAAGCCCAAAGCGCTGAACATGGTACAGTTGTAAGTAATTATATTGAATAAATCAACAATAAAAGAAATTCAAATTACAAAATACAAATTACAAAATACAAAATGGAAATCACAAGATAGCAGAAACATTCCAGTAAAATACAAATGTGTGAAACACATTTGGATTGAGTGGATGGATTGAGTGTACCAATGAAAACTGTGGAATGGATTCAACATAATAGAGGGCCATAATCAAACATGTTCTGGAAACGCCATGCGGAGGAGGTGTGTTTTTAGGTGGTTCTTAAAGACTGGCAGAGAAGGGGACAGCCTAACTGAGGGTGGCAACTGGTTCCAGAGTGACGGTGCTAGGACTGAGAAAGCCCGGTCCCCACGGGTACGAGACCTAGACCGAGGGACAGCGAGCAGGCCTTGGTCAGAGGAGCGCAGAGCGCATGATGGGGAGTGTCTGTTCAGGAGAGTGGCCAGATAGGGGGGACCACCACCCTGGAAGAAATGATAAACAAAGACGAGTATTTTGAATTGTGAGCGATAGCAAATCGGAAGCCAGTGCAGGGAGGCCAGAACTGGGTTAATGTGGTCCCGTTTCCTGGTCCCAGTCAGGAACCTGGCAGCGCTGTTCTGCACAACCTGTAGGCGACACAGTGTTGACTGACACAACCCTGCATATAGAGAGTTGCAGTATTCAAGCCGAGAAATAACAAAGGCATGCAGTACCCGCTCTAGGTGGGCTCTCGACAGCATATGCTTGATTTTAGCAAGGCGTCTCAGGTGAAAGAAACTGGACCGGATCACAGAATTGATGTGAGCATCAAATTTAAGTCCAGCATCAAGTTTCACCCCCAAACTGGTAACAACTGGTTTTGAGTATGGAGAAAGAGGGCCAAGATCAACATAACAATCCACATTCCTGCTGTTGGGGTGAAAAACAATGAGCTCTGTCTTTCCCTCATTCAGATGTAGATAGTTGGACATTAGCCAAGACTTCACCTCATTAACACAGGAGACAAAGGACTGAATAGAGTGACCTTTCTCCTGACACAACGGAGAGTAAATCTGGCAATCGTCAGCATACAGATGGAATGATAGGCCATGTTTACGAAAGATTGACCCCAGACGTAGCAGATAAATGGCAAACAAAAGTGGACCAAGGATCAAACCCTGCGGGACCCCCCACCGGAGCCCCTCCCAAGAAGAAAAAACATCACCCAGTTTAACACAGAATGTCCTGTTTTGGAGATACGATCTAAACCAGTCCAGAGCTGACCCTTTGATCCCAACCCATCGTTCAAAGCGATCGAGTAGAATCGCGTGGTCAACTGTGTCGAAGGCTGCTGTCAGATCTAATAACAGAAGCAGCACAGATGTTCCCTGATCTAGTGATAGATAGATGTTATTTAGGACCCTCAGTAGAGCAGACTCTGTGCTATGGCCAGACCTGAACCCTGATTGTAAAACCTCAAACAGATCAGAGTCAGCTAAATGTGAGACCAGCTGCTGATAAACGACCTTCTCAAGCAGTTTAGATGTAAAGGGCAGGGTAGAGATAGGCCTGTAATTTTCTATCACAGAGACATCAGCACCAGGTTTCTTCAGGGTCGGCCGAATAACTGCTGCTTTCAAAGCAGCTGGGACAACACCTGTGCTGAGGCTCCCATTGATAATCTGACCAAGTGATGGGCCAAGGCACGGAAAGGCGGCCTTCCAGAGACGAGGCGGCAGAACGTCAAGTGGAGAGCCAGATGGCTTCTGCCTCGCAACTAGCTTACTCAGCTCAGAGTATGAAACTGTATTGAGGGAGCTGAGGGTGGGTGGTGATGGAGGAACTGGAACAGGGTCAACAGGAACTGGAACCAGTTCAGAATCCCCAGCTGAGGCAGGCGGATCTGTGTGTAAGATATTTTGACTATGCACCACGAGGACTTCAGGAGGAAGACATGAGACGCTATTTTGCCGGCTACGTACCCGTGTGGAGACTCCCGAGTTAGATCCAGATGCCACGTCCTCGGACCCTCCTTGTGCTGGAGCTGGTGAAACAGCAGTCGGCAGCACGACAAACCAGTCTACGGATTGACTCCCGCTACGACGGCAGGTTTCAGCGTCACGTAGAGTGTTCAGCTTTTATTCTGAAGGAACCGTCGCCTTGTTGATAAAACGACAGAATATTTCAGCTTGACAGTTCTCAGCTTAAAGTAGAAATACAGCTGACCAGTCTGCAATTCACTTAGCGATGATGGTTTTGAGAGCTGGTTGGAGCTACGTTGAAACTCAGTTGGAACTGGGTGGAACTCAGATGGAACTGAAGTTAAAATGGTGTTGCTCTGTTTTATTAACTTAGTTGTTTATAATTCTTAGCAAATCGGAGTGGACAGATTAACTAAACACTCCATATTCTGCCCTGGAACAGAAAGGAAGTTCTTATTGGATGAGAACAATGTGTCATGATGTTTACCTTGTGTGAATCAGGATTTCTGGCTGAGTTGGTCCTGTTATTCAATAAACACATAAATCATTACATTGATTTCACAGATCAGTCATCTGATTTTTATTGGTTAAGATTTGTTTTTATTAGCTTTATTAGAACTTAAGTTCTTTGATTAATTAATGAAAAGTGTTCATCGTCCTTCTTCTGTCTTCTTTCCTGGAATGTAAACACCAAAGCAACCGCACGACCTTGGCAATTCGTGCACACTGTAACTGTGTTAAAAGGGCAGCTGTAATGGGCAGAAAATAGCATTTTCATAACGCTACACAGATGAAAGATGAACGAAAAAAGATCAAAGAAAAAAGATCAAAGAAGAAAGAAAAAAGATGAAAGAAAAAAGAAAAAAGAAGAAAGAAAAAAGAAGGAGAACGAAGAAAGATGAAAGATGAACAAAGATGAAAGAAAAAAGATTAAAGAAAACGATCAAACAAGAAAAATAGAAGATGAAAGAAAAAAGATAAAAGAAAAAAGACGGAGAAAAAAGATGAACGACGGAAAAAAGTTCAAAGAAAAAAGATCAAAGAAAAAAGAAAAAGATGAAAGGAAAAAGATCAAAGAAGACAGAAAATAAAAAGATCAAAGAAGAAAGAAAAAATAAAGAAAAAAGAAAAAAGATCAAAGAAGAAAAAAGAAAGAAAAAAGATGAAAGAAAAAAGATCAAACAAAAAAGATCAAAGAAGACAGAAAATATATTTTTCTTCCTTCTTTCATCTTTTTTCTTTCTTCTTTGATCTTTTTTCTTTGATGTTTTTTCTTTCATCTTTCATCTTTTTTCTTTCTTTTTTCCTTTCTTCTTTCATCTTTTTTGTTTGATCTTTTTTCTTTCATCTTTTTTCTTTCTTTTTTCTTCTGTGATCTTTTTTCTTTGATCTTTTTCTTTGATCTTTTATCTATTTTCTTTCTTTTTTCTTTCTTCTTTGATCTTTTATCTATTTTCTTTCTTTTTCTTTCTTCTTTGATCTTTTTCTTTGATCTTTTTTCTTTCTTTCTTTCTTGATCTTTTTCTTTCTTTCTTTTCTTTCTTCTTTCTTCTTTTTTCTTTCAACTTTGTTCTTTTTTCTTTCATCTTTTTCTCACATCTTTTTTGTTTCTTTTTTTCTTTCTTCTTCTTTCTTATTTTTCTGTCATCATTTTCCTTTCATCCTTCTTTTTTCATCTTTGTTTTTTCTTTCTTCTTTCTTCTTTTTTCTTTCTTCTTTTATCTTTTCTTTCTTCTTTTTCTTTTTTCTTTATTTTAACTTTTCTTTATTTTAACTTTTCTTTCTTCTTTTTTCTTTCATCATTTTTCTTTAATCTAAAAATCTTTTTTCTTTCAAAATTTTCCTTCTATTTTCTTCTTTCTTCTTTTTTTCTTCTTTTTTCTTTCTTCTTTTTACCTTTCATCTTTTTCTTTCATCATTTTTCTTTTTTCTGTCTTCTTTTCTCTTTTCTGTCTTCTTTCTTCTCTTTCCTTTATTTTTTCTTTAATCTTTTTTCCTTTCTTTCTTCTTTTATCTATTTTCTTTCAACTTTTTCCTTATATTTTCTTCTTTCTTCTTTTTTCTTTCTTCTTTTTTCTTTCTTCTTTTTTCTTTCATCTTTTTCTTTCATCTTTTTCTTTTTTCTTTCTTCTTTTCTCTTTTCAGTCTTCTTTTTCTCTTTTCTTACTTTTTTCTTTAATCTTTTTTATTTACTTTCTTCTTTTATCTTTTTTCTTTCAACTTGTTTCTTTTTTCTTTAATCTTTTTTCATTCATATTTTTCTTTCATATTTTTTCTTTTCTTCTTTTTTCTTTCTTCTTTTTCCTTTCTTCTTTTTTCTTTCATCTTTCTTCTTTTTCATATTTTTTCTTTCATCTTTCATCTTTTTTCTTTCAACGTTTTCTTTCTTCTTTTTTCTTTCTTTTTTTTTTCTTGATTAAAGAAAGAGATTAATCTATGGACTGGGCCCTTATAATCAGAATAGTTTTTTTTTACTTCAGGGAGTTTTATTCAAACACTTTGTATTGACTTAGAGACAAGAAAAGAGAGAGATGGGATTGTTTAAGAATGTTTAATTTTTATAATTATTATTTAAACAATCCAGGACTAAATCTCTATGATGATGCATATGGATTTGACTGCTGAAGTGTGGGTGTGTGTGTGTGAGTCAGTTCAGAATGCCCAGCTGAGGCAGGCGGACCTGGGTGTAAGATGTTTTGACTACGCACCACGAGGACTTCAGGACCACGGCAGGTTTCAGCGTCAAGTAGAGTGTTCAGCTTTTATTCTGAAGGAACCGTCGCCTTGTTGATAAAACGACAGAATATTTCAGCTTGACAGTTCTCAGCTTAAAGTAGAAATACAGCTGACCAGTCTGCAATTCACTTAGCGATGATGGTTTTGAGAGCTGG
>SSNQ01033165.1:0-12394 GCA_006942095.1 Nothobranchius kuhntae | reverse complement strand
GGGGACAAGATATAGCCATGATGTTCACTTTTACCTCAGACCGACTTATTGCTGTTTTATGGTGTGGCTGAATCTGCGATCCGCTGTCATGCGGACTGGAACAACAAATGCTGCAGTAACATGAGATGTGGTCAGGTTCATGAGGAGTCACTGGCTGGAGCGGACCCGACTCATCCCAGAAGCTAATATCTTAATTTGACCTTGAATGAAAAATAACCTCTTAAAAGTTTTTATCACGGTGGAGGCAGCGTTCATTTCTGCCTTCAGTCTGACGGCGGCGGCGCGCTGGAGTTAAAGCAGCGTGCGCGCTTATTGAATCGGTGTGTGTGCGCGTGCACGCGCGGGCGGCACAGCCGCTCAAGACACCGCGTCTCGCGCTATTTAAACCAATGTTGTAAAATGACTTCTGCCCAGCCCAGATGTGCTCACTTGTGCACCCGTGAGCCGTGGTTCTGCTGGAACCACTGTATGTACAGTCTATGGCTGGAACGCGCCTGACCTCTGACAGACGCACTCTGAACTTCAGATCGTCAGCACGCTGTTAATAGCCTGAATGGGAATCATTTCTTTTTATTTTGTTACATCCACAATGTTCTGTGTGTGAGGTTTACAATGTCAGAACACCTGCATGAGACAGGTGTTAATTACAATCTGCCAGAGTGACTCACCACCTTCAGATTCCTCCAAAATCGTTAAAAATGATCAAATACGGAACATATCAGCGTGCGCAGGCCAGAGTGCTGAAGCTCGGCGCATTATTATGAAGCTAGGGCACATGCGGAGGACACGCACGCGCGCGACAGAACATATCGGCGTGCGCAGGCCAGAGTGCTGAATCTCGGCGCATTGTTATGAAGCTAGGGCACATGCGGAGGACACGCACGCGCGCGACAGAACATATCGGCGTGCGCAGGCCAGAGTGCTGAATCTCGGCGCATTGTTATTATGAAGCTAGGGCACATGTGGAGGACACGCGCGTGCAAAAATATACTTGTTTTCAATTACATTTATTGGGCCCACTTACTTTTTCTTTGGCCCACCCACAAATGAGTTTCTACGCTAATGGTGACATATGACAGACTTCTCTGAGCTCCGCAGCCATTACACTTTTCACCTTGCACACCCCCTAGCGGCAGCTCGCGCACCCCTGGGGGTGCGCGCACCACACTTTGGGAATCCCTGCTCTATACAAATGTTCTAGTACGATTAAGAGCAGTTGTTGAATGAGATTGTTTTAAGCCCCCTCAAAAGTCATTATCCCCTAGTTGGCAACAGAAAAACAACTAGCCACAGTTATTAACAGATGTCCTTCTCTTCCTGCTAATTAGTGGCTGACTGTGTGAGATATTTCACAGCATTGACACCTATTACTAGAACACAGTGTGTATCGCAGGTATACAGTCAGTGCATTAATCGTGGTGTTAAACTTGTTATACATTTTCTTTCTTTCTTTTTTTATTTATTTATTTTTATTTAACTTATAATTTATGAGGATAGAAACCGCTTGAGATGTGTCATCTCATTTTCGAGCAGGTCCTCAGATCATACAACAAAAATAGTCTATAAGGCATCAGTCATTTACATTATCACAACACAATCACTAAGTCAAGCAAAAAAATATATATTAATAAATAATAACAATAATAATAATGATGATAATAATAATAATAAACAAATACATATTAGCAAGGGTCATCTTGAAAAAGCATAATAATAAAAGCAGACCCAGTATACACAGGCAGACTTATCCAAATTTGGCGGTGACAGCAAAACAATCACAAATAGGCATTCAATGCTCGTAAAGACAGTTTATAAATAAACGAATAGAAGAAATGGACCTCAAGTTTGAAGGAAACTTATTCCACTCATTAGGAGCTTTAACACAAAAGGCATGTCTCCCCACTTCAGTTCTAAACCGGGGAATAACAAGTGACAGATCAACAACAGATCGAGTTTGATGCTCGGGGATTACAGGAGCTAACAAAACTTTCAAATAATAAGGAAAATCAGAGTGAATACATTTAAAAATAAAAATCAACCTATGAAATTGATGTCTAACTTTCAATGAGTACCATGAAAGGCGTTTGTACATTTGACAGTGATGGGTTCTGAACGGACAACATAAAACAAAACAAACATTGTTGTAAATAACATCCAGCGAATGAAGACATGTAAATGAAGAGTTTTGAGAGATTGTATCTGCATAATCAAAAATAGGAAGCAGAAGCTGAGTTGCAACACTTTTATGTACTTGTCAAAACAATTAATAGAACGGTTAAGTGTTCTTAAACAACTAGTAATTTTATGAGAAACAGCCCGGTTATAATTTTTGAATGATAAATCCGGCTCAATCCAAACTCCTAGGTATTTTAATATCTCAGTGGAATGTACTTCAGAGCGGTCCAAAAAATGCAGTTGCAGATTCCCGCTTGCCCCAAATGTAAAATAATATCTTCTAAACAGCATTGAATATGTTTTAGATTCATTAATGGGTTTATTTTGAGTTAACCAATGTTGCACATTATTAGAATTAGATTTGAGGATCTCATGCAATTCTAAATTATTTGGCTTTGTAGAATATAAAACTGCATCATCGGCATACAAATGAACAGAACAGGAGGTGCAGCTTAAAGGCAAATTATTAATAAAAAATAGAAAATAGCAAAGGCCCCAGAGGCAAACCCTTTTTTTTTAAATCTGTAATTCATTTATTTCCAGATTGTAATTTCAGTGGACAATGTGGCTGTTGAATTTTGTCACCACTCTGTTTTCTGCTAGGGCCTCTACTGTTCTTCCTTAAGCTGCTCTGTCTTTAGCACAGGCTGAGTTCTTTTAAAGGAATCTCATACCATCTTAACCCTGATGACATTTAACTGTATATCATGAAATGTCTAAGTTGGAGCTGTTACACACCTGCTTAGACTTGATTTAAAACCTGGATGGCTGGGAGCTTTCTACAACTGAATGATAAGACTGAGACCCTCATCTGTGTCCCAGACAAGCTGGTTTCCAAAGCCATAGACTCTCTTGGTCAGCTTTCTCACACCAAACCCTCTGTCAGGAATGTCGTTGTGACCTTTGACCCAGGTTCAGACATTCAGACAGCAATATAGAGCCATTGTGATAAACTGGCCAGTCACCATGCCATTCATTTAATATTTATGTATTGAACATTCATGTACTCCTCAACAGAGTAGTTGAGTAAAACTATTCCATGCGAAATTTTTAAAATAAAGTAGTCATGCACACTTTCACAGAACCAGCTACAGCAGCATTATGCACTGGAACCACTTTTGTGGAAACACCTCGTGTGTTGTGCCATTTGTAATTGTAAAGAAACACTAAACAGTTTTCCCCTTTTAAGGTACAGAACTGTCAAGCGATAATTCTGACACAGAGTACCAACCATCGAGGACTGATTCTTCCAGTGATGAAGACATGACCTTGATGAAACCTACCCCATTCATCCAGCTAAAAAACAAAAAGGCAAAAAAGAAAAACATGTCAGTAAAAAAACAAGTTCTAAAATCAAAACATAAACGGCAAGTTTCTTTAAAAGAGCAAGACATAGAGGAACGAAAACAAGAACAAATGTCTGTGACTGATTCATCCAGTGATGAAGATGGGACCATGTTGGACTGTACCCCATCCATCCAGAAGAAAAACAAAAAAGCTAAAAAGAAAACAGTGCTTGTAAAAAAACAAGACTTAAAATATAAACATAAACGGCAAGTTTCTTTAAAAGAACAAGACATAGAGGAAGGAAACCATGAACAAACAATTACGTCTGTGACTGATTCATCCAGTAATGAAGACAGGACCATGTCGGACTGTACCCCATCCATCCAGCAGGAGTCATTCAATCCAGCAGAAGTCAAAGGAAATCATGAAATGATAGTCAATGTGAACAAAGAAATGGATGGAAAAAGAAAATGGGACAAGGTCCATTACTGTTTTTTTTGCAAAAGACCTTTTTCCAAAATCTCGAGACATTTGGGGCGCAAACACAAGGATGAAAAAGAAGTATCTTATGCATTCAGCTTTCAAAGTGGCTCCAAAAGGCGTAATATGCTATTGGAGTCCCTTCGCAACAAAGGTGACTGGGAACACAATAAGCAAGTTTTAGAAAAAGGCGAAGGTGAAATTGTAACATGGAAACGGCTTTCAAAGACGATGGATGTAAATGATTACTTACCGTGCCAACACTGTTACGCGATGTTTAAGCGAAGAGCACTTTGGCGGCACGAGAAAACTTGCAGGATCTACCTTCTAGAGCAGGAGGGTGACAATATGCAAGAAAAACGTGGGAGAAAAAGAGTACAAAAAGCTTCTTCCTGTCTGATTCCGATTTGTGAATCATCTGAGGGATTTGAAAACATAATCCACAATATGATCCAAGATGAAGTGAGTGTACAAATCAGAAATGATGACATGATTTGTAATTATGGCAATGCATTATTTGCCAAAAAAGGACGGGAGCAATCCCAGCATGTTCATATATCCCAGAAGTTGAGAGAGCTTGGGAGGCTTTTGATAGCTGCCAAAGAGATTGACAAGAGTATTAAAGCTCTTAAAGATCTTTGTGACCCAACCAGATTTGAGGTAGCAGTTAAAGCTGCAAGAAAAGTTTCTGGTTACAGGAACAGCACTTCAGAATATGGCAAGCCATCTACTGCTGTTAAAATTGGATTTTCTCTAAAGGGAGCTACTGAAGCTTGGATTGGACGTTGCCTAATGGCATCAGATGTGTTGGCTGAAAAGAAGGCAAAAAAGTTTAAAGAGCTGATGGATAGGTCTTGGTCAAGCTATGTTGCAACAAATGCTCACAGCTCCCTTGAGCAAAGAAAGTGGAACAAAGAAGACTGTGTCCCTCTGACAGAGGATGTTATTACTCTGCAAAAATATTTAAGACAAAAGGAGGATGAGGCAAAGGAGGAGCTGAAAATAAATTCAAGCACTACAGCATACAAGCTATTGAGTGAATGTCTTCTAGCACAAATAATTGTATTCAACAAGAAGCGTGAAGGGGAAGCATCCCGCTTGACCCTGGAGACATATATGAAAGCAGACACTGGCCCAGTTAACAAGGACATCTACGAGACACTCTCACCAGTTGAACAACAAATGAGCAAGAGGCTTACACGTATAGTAACTCGTGGAAAGAGAGGGAGAAAAGTACCTATTCTCCTCACTGAGCGCACAAAGACATCTCTTGACTTCCTAATTGCAAAGCGAGAAGATGTTGGTGTGCTCGATGAAAACCCATTTGTGTTTGCAAGGATCGGGACAACAACAAACATCCGTGGCTGTGACGCACTGAGAAAGTTTGCAGAAGATTGTAAGGCAAACAATCCAGAACTACTTCGGTCAACCAAATTAAGAAAACATGTTGCAACTCTGTGTCAGCTTCTTGACCTTAACAATCAAGAATTAGAACAAATGGCACGATTCATGGGACATGACATCAGAGTGCATTGCGATTATTATCGGCAAACTGATAAGACTTTTCAGGTTGCAAAAATTGGAAAACTTCTGTTTGCATTGGAGAGTGGTGCCAAGTCTCTGAAAGGGAAAAACTTAAAGACTCTGGACTCCGTAGTCTTGGGTATGTATTCTTGGTTTTTCTTTCATTCATTCATTCATTCATTCATTCATTCATTCATTCATTCATTCATTCATTCATCCATCCATCCATCCATCCATCCATCCATACATCCATACATCCATACATACATCCATACATCCATACATACATCCATACATCCATACATACATCCATACATACATCCATACATACATACATCCATACATACATACATACATACATACATACATAGAATTTGGGGCACTTTTACACCAGACAGTTCTAGGAGATTCAGTCCAGTGTGACCAGGAGTACTGCAAAATGTTATCTTCATTTTATTATTTCTTTTTACTTTAACCAGGCATGTTAAGATATATTTCTTGTGTTCAACTGTGGCCTAGTAATAAATGTAGTTTTTGGGGGGAAAGGGAATTAAAGGGCTATTTTGTTTGTGTTTCACATTTGAGAGGAGACCAAGTGCTTGTTATGACATCATGTCCTTGCTGCATCCGTTATTGGGGGTCATTACAAGCAACTGTAAAATTGTAATTGACAAGACTTTAGATGAGCTGTAGCTCAACAGGTTGAGCGGGTTGTCCAGTAATCAGAAGGCTGCAGGTTCGATCCCGGCTCCGGACAGAGAATTCTGCTGTTGTGTCCTTGGGCAAGACACTTAACCCACCTTGCCTGCTGATGGTGGTCGGAGGGACCGGTGGCGCCTGTGCTCGGCAGCCTCGCCTCTGTCAGTGCGCCCCAGGGCAGCTGTGGCTACATCGTAGCTCATCACCATCAGTGTGTGAATGGATGAATGATACACTGTAGTGTAAAGCGCTTTGGAGTCCTTACTCTGAGAGGCGCTATACAAGTGCGGGTCATTTATCATTAAACTCTTGGTATTTTCTTTGAAACACGAGCCAATAGTTACCTAAGGCTTTAATTTTCAAAAAACGATTTATTTAAACAGGGTATGGTGGACTCCTTCCATTGAATTATTTCTGTAGCAATGAAAACATCACATTGTTTGTTGATCTGACTGGTCATAGCTGTCCAATTGCTTGAAGAGAGTTTGAGCAACAACTGTAGATCCCACCAAACGAGCGTGTTCTGTCTACAACCATTTTTCCAACAGCCCTACTCAGCCTAACCCCGGTTTCATATTGAAAGCATCAGCAGCATGGAACGGTAATCCCCGCTAATTTTCTAAATAAAACTACTGCAGCAATGCAATTTCATATATATGAAGCTTACATGTTACCTAGCAGCTTATTTACTCCCAGTATCGTTCCAGAAGTGCTGCGGTGTGTTTTCATGTCTTTAATGAAAGTGTAGAGGAACAACACCATATATGACACCAAACAGCGATATCAAACGTGATTTAATTCTTTTTGGTTTAATGGCGGATTGCATTAACAAACCATGAGCTTTGAAGTCTCGAGGGATCTTGTGATCTCGCAAGGAGGATGGCGTAAATCTTGGGATTTTTTTGTGTCGCGAGTCAAGTGAAGAGTGAGGAAGCCGTGCCGCAGCCAAGACAACCCAGTGTGAAAAGGACCGATTTGAAGTTTGCACTGCTGATGATTCCAGTGTGAAACCATGGTAAAAGAGCTGAGTACAGCATGGGTTTACTCTGCTTATGTCAGTGTAGTGTTTTACTTTCCAGCACCATGACAAAGTAGATGAGCTCTTCATACCGCACAGAGGGAGGAAATGGGGTGGGCATGGTGTGGGTTGTCTTGAGAACAAAATTGCATGAGGGGATCAGTAAACAGTGCGAGGTGACGTGTATGATGCACATAAACACAACTCGGCACAAAAATTGTGGTGATGTAGAACATTCTGCTCAGTTTTAATGCCCTTTTGTCAGACTCTAAACCAAGAAATGGTTGCAGGCAGCAGGCAGACCCTTGCAAATTGTTTGCCAATAATCGCAATGCTGAACTGACTCAACCCATGTAACTACATCAGAGCAGGGACTACAAAAATTGAGAAAATGTGGAGAGATGATATAAAACTGTTTTTGGAAAAGGTTACCAGCCCGAGCTGCACTAATCCAAGTTACTATGTAGTGTCATTTGAAAAGGCCTATATGGGTTGTTTCCAGACTATACATTTACATATTTAGGTTTCCTTGCCAGGTTACATTTGCCACGCTTTCTCAAGGTGAAGCAACTCCCAAAGAAAAAACACTGATCTGTTGAAATTGAAACAAACCGATCTGGTGTGAAAGTGCCTCTTGACTTTGAGAAAATACAATTGAGTTTTACATATGAGTTCACTAGACTAAATGTCTTTTTCCTTAACCACCTCATTAGATGAAAAGAACTCCACATTTGATCGTGGAATCGAAGAGAGGTCGAGAGTCATTGTGGAACAAGAACTACAAGTTGATGGTAAGTAAAATCTTCTGGAACCATAAGAAAATAAATAAATATATATCAAGCAAACTGTAATAATGTTGATCACATAGCTTATCTTTGAAATCTAAGAGCATAAACCTTAAAACTATGGGCAGACCAAGTATTGATTAAGGAAATACTGTTATTATTGCCACTAAGAATTAAAAATTGACTACTGGAAATGTAATTTTCTTTTGCAATTGCCATGATTTAAAGGAGTGGGTGATTTAATACATTTACAGTGGTCTCTAGTAGGATTTAATGCCTTGTAAGTTAATCTTGGTGGGGGGAACAAAGCGGTGCACCATTTTGTAGACCTAAAAGTTCCCACTTTACAGATGAGCTTCATACGGCAGGTTCTGGAGTCTTATTTCCTGTTATTTGTCATCCCTCCCTGGATTCTATAACAGCAAAGCAACTCTACCACTGGCTTGCAAAGTGGATGTTTTATACCCACAAATGACTGAAGGAGCTTCTGCCGTGTGGTGGTGTTGCTATTGCTAACGGTTAGCTTCTACTAGCTATGACTTCCGCTGTTGATTACCGAACAATGAAACAACAACCTTCCCCATCGTGAGTGAAGATGGCTAACTCCATGAATGCTAATTGTCAGTGTGATGTACAGTCCTTGGCCACGTAACGCATTAAAGCAAATTTCTAATCTTCCAATCACATGGTGGCAACTCAATGCATTTAGGCATGTTGATATGATCAAGATGATTCGCAGCAGTTTAAACAGAGATTTAAAATGTGGAAGAAAGGTTATTAATTGAATTTTAATCTGGCATGGCTGTTCCTGCCAGATGGGCTAGTCTTGAGTACCGTATTTTCCGCACCATAAGGCTCACCTGATTGTAAGGCGCACAGCCAATCAGCGTCCTAGTTAAAGGTTTGGTCCGCACATAAGGCCCACCTGATTATAGGGTGCACCCAGCAAAGCAAACGAGCGCACACTTTAGACAAATTGGGAAATTAGATCCAAGTCAAACGTTACTCCACTCATTATCTATGCTAAAAATAAATTTCTCATTATTAAAGTAACATTTAGTCCCAACTTAATGCACGGATGCTTTAAGCAGCAAGAATGAACAATCAGGCTGTTTAACAAATAAAAGTCCCATTTTTACGCGCAGGCATGGCTTGTGCAAAGATGCGCATTCAAACAGCGGCAACACAACTGTTTGCTTATGTTTAATATAAACATATTTAAAGTCCCAGTTTCACACAGAGCGCTGTTGCCCATTCGAATCGGAAAAAAGTATGGTACTCACATATTTTTTTCATTCCTCGTCCATGAATCCCTCAAAATCCTCATTCTCCGTGTCTGACCCAGTCTGAAGAGCTGACCCAGCACTGAACCCAGCGCGCCTGGCACATCGCCATCAGAGTCAGTGTCACTGTCGTTGCTCGGCTCTCCCTTTGTGATCCCGGCCTTGGTGAAAGCTCGAACAGTCTGGACGGAATGTCGGCCCAGGCATCAGCGATCCACTCACAGATGGTGGCATAACCCCCAAATTCCACTACCTCCGCTCCGCTCCGCCCCCGCCTTCCGCAGCCGCTCGCTTCCGAACTCAAATTATACTATACCCGCTCTACAATGGCTCTGCTCCGGTGCGGAGATCTGAGGTGGGCAAACAAGCATGCGCGGGATTTTCGAGATCTTGCGATACAGTCTGAGCAATAAACGCGGAAGTTAGATCCAAACACCCGTTGTGTGGGAGAAGCATCGAAATGAACTGTTTAATCTGCCCATCATGTGTGTTGAGAGATCAGCAGTGTTTGGATCAACAAAGTGTGACTGCTTTGATGGTGGAAACTGTATTTATGGCTTACTTTTGTGCATTTAAAGTTCAGCTGCCATTGATAGTTGTTAAAAGTTGTTAAACCTGTGCATATGAAACAAAATGTATTGTGAAAAACGGAAGTTGTGCTTGCTCCTTTTCCTGTTGGGCGGTTGTGATTCCTGTCCATTGACTGCACAGGTGCTCCGGCGTCCGGCAAAAATAGGATCGATTCTATTTTTGCCGGAGCAGAGGGCGGTGCACTGCCAGAGCACGGCCGCAGTAGTGGAATTGCTCTGATTGACTACAACGGGACCGATTTTGCTCCGGAGTTCGTGCCGGAGCGGAGGTTGTGGAATTTGGAGGTAAGTCGATCGGCTCTGCCTGCCAGTCTTGGTGAACGTGTGTTCGCCATCAGTCATCCAGCACTCCCACTCTGCTCGGACTTTCGCTTTGAAGGACCGGTTCACCCCGATGTCCAGCGGCTGGAGTTCTTTGCTTAATCCACCCAGTATGATGGCGAGCTCCGTGCTCATCCTCTTCACCTGGACTTTAACGGCGTCGGTGAGATGGGCCTGCATGAAGTCGCAGATCAGAATGGCTGGAGAAGTGTGGAAGAAGCCGTCCCGTCTTTTGGTGTACACCTCCCGCAATCACGCCGCCATCATGTCATCGTCCATCCAGCCCTTCGGGTTCGCCTTGATGATCACGCCGGCGGGAAACTTTTTTCTTTGGGTAAAGTTTTCCGCTTGAAGATGACCATCGGCGGCAGCTTCTGGCCATTAGCCTGGCAGGCGAGCACGACAGTGAAGCAGGACTTCTCGTGGCCGGTCATCCGCACAGACACCGTGCTGTTCCCCATTTTCTCCACGGTCCGGTTCACCGGGATGTCGAAGGTAAGCGGGACCTCGTCCATGTTGGTGATGTGCTGGGGCTGGATGTTTTTGTCTGCCATCTTCTTAGTGCAATAGGAGCGGAACAACTCTAGCTTCTAAGCGTAGTCGGCAGGTAGCTGCTACGAGACGGTAGTTCTGGTGCGGATAGAAAGTGCTCACCTCTGCATGAAGCGAAAACACCAGGAAGGGCCTCCCATTAAGTCCGCAATGTCCATCTCTCCTGCTAATGCTGCAGCTGTGAGACGATTGGAGATGGTGGAGACGCTTCTGCTCGCCGCTCGCTGCTCTGCGACCCACTGCTCAACTCGGTCTTCAAGCAGTGGCCATCTTGCCTTGTTGCGCCTGAAACTATGCTGTGTTTTCTTCACCTGTAGCAGCTAGTCTTTCAGCTTTCTCCACTTGCGGACCATCAACTCGGTAATATTGTATTCTCTCGCTGCTGCTCTGTTTCCATGCTCAACGGCGTGAGTGATGGCTCTGAGCTTGAACCCTGCCTCATAAGAGTGTCTCTTCATTTGTGCCATGGCTGGTTACCGGTGTACCTGTGTGGAGCAGTGCCACACCTTTTTTTTTTTTGGTGAGGGTGGGCGGTGCTACTGGCCGGCTCTTTGTTTTCCTGCGGACGCAGGTGTGGCTGGCTTCACTTACGTCCTTAATACATGTATATAAGGTGCACTGCCGGTTCAGGGGAAGATCAAAGGTTTTTAATAGTGCCTTATGGTGCGGAAAATACTGTATTTAATAAAATGCTGATTTTCTTGGATTGTCACACACAACTATATTAAGGGTTTACAGACAATGGTCTGAAAAAGGGAAAACATCCAGTGAGCGGCAGTTCTGTGAGTAAAAATGTCTTGTTGATGCCAGGGGTCAGAGGAGAATGGCCAGACTAGACTGGTTCGAGCTGAAAGAAAGGCAACAGTAACTCAAATAACCACTCATTACAACCAAGTTATGCAGAAGAGCATCTCTCAATGCACAACATGTCAAACTTTGAGGCAGATGTGCTACAGCAACAGAAGACCACACTGGGTGCCACTCCAGTTCACCCAGGCTCAACAACATTGGACAGTAGAAGATTGGGAAAATGTTGACTGGTCTGATGTGTGTTGATTTCTGCTGAGACATTCGGATGGTAGAGCCAGAATTTAGCATCAATAACATGAAAGCATGGATCCATCCTGCCTTGTATCAATGGTTCAGGCTATTGGTGGTGGTATAATAGGGTGGGGCACATTTTCTTAGAACACTTTGGGCCCCTTAGGACTTAATAGTAGGGCTTGGCGATATGACGATTTTAGACCGTTTTACGATCTACACATCTGACGGTCTGTCATTTTTGAGAGACCTTTTTATCACGATTCACAGCTCTGCTGTTGAAATTCTGCCTCTGAATGAAAAGGGAACTTACCTCCGGCGAATGACACGCCTTTGTTTGACCCTTTACCAATCAGAGTGAGTCATAGTGATATGTTAGTGCCCCGCTTGTTTTCACCTGTGTGTGAACAAACATGGCTTCAGCCGCGTCTGAGAGCGACGAGGTTTTCGTTCCGAAGAGGAACGCCTCGTCCATTATATGGAACTGGTTTGGTTTTTCACCAGATGACAAACAGCAGTGAAACGTCATTTGCAAGGAGAGCGTCAAGGCAAGTGATGGCAACACCACAAACTTGTTTAATCACTTGAAAAGAAGGCATCCCAAACAATACAATGAGAGCCAGCTGGCAGCTAAAGCTA
>SSNQ01033164.1:0-14606 GCA_006942095.1 Nothobranchius kuhntae | reverse complement strand
AAGAGGAAACTCCCACTTTACTCCTGGAGTCAATGACTGAAATGTTCAACTTTATTATCCATTTATCAGCTCCAGTTATCCTACACTGCTTTATTTTTGACTCCAGCTTTGATTTAAAGCTTCAGGTATGAGATGCATACATTAATCCTTACCTATTTAACAGCTTGAGTTTGCACATGTTTGGATGACAAACTGTTTCTATTTTAGATGTTCTAAAATGATTTAATGACATCAAATGCTTTAACTTTTAGTTTATTGCCACTCAAACCTATTAAAGGGGGCAACATTTGCTGTGGTTTCTAGTAGGAATGAATGCCTCATGACTCGTTTTCTGTGGGAAGTAAAGCTCAGAGGTGTGGGAGCAGAAAACAGGATTTAGATTCTTGTGCATTAAAATTCACGATATGCAAACATCTCACGTCTGATTGGCTACCAGCAACGCAACTCTTCTGCTGCCTCCATTCAAACTTCTTTATTGGGTTAAAAATGCAACAATGATTTTTCTCTTCAAATAAAACAAGACTGAATGTGTCCTGCCATGTTGCTAATGCTAATAATTAGCTTCTAGTAGCTGAGATCACTCTGCTCCTTCCGGGCTGCGACATTAATACAGACTTCTGAAGCTGGGTCCACAATGGAAGCACAGCGACGCGGAACAGTTGCAGAACGTTGCTGCTTCAAATTACAATCCGTTTTAGTCATTGGGTTGATCCAAACTGGCAGCGCCGCGGAACGTGTCAGGTATGTCCCAGAAGCAGCACACCGCGCCACATCGCTACCACATAGGGGCTGCATGACTTAATTTTGTTTAAAGTCAACAGTCAAGAAATTAAAATCTAGTCCACTTTGACTAATCAGAAGCGGCTAAAACTTAAGATGGGTCGCCAAGCATTTTTTTCCAACGCACGTCGGGAGGTGACGCTCTGGCACAGCGCGTCGCTTTGTGACGCCCGCGGTAAAACGGAGATTTCACTGAATTGTGACCTTTATCCTCTTGCTATTTAACCTTCCCCTCACCCACACTCTAACCTTTACCCAGTATCCCAGTATGTGAGTCTACATTTTCCGTTAAGTGTGTTTGAGAGGAACGTCGAAACGTTAAACAAAGCTTTGCATGTGCTAGCTGGTTAAGGTTAGGATGGGGGTGAGGGGAAGGTTAAATTGCAAGAGGGTAAAGGTCACAATTTGGTCAAATGTCCGTTTTACCGTGGGCGTTAGTTACCGATGCTCTGGAACAGCACGTCACCTCCCAACGCACTGGGGCTCGTCACCTGCTGTTGTCGTCTCCGACTCTTTTGTAAAACTACAGAAACCTACACTGTCTTTTCCGAGGACTGCATCTTGTCGGTCATTATCACGTGACAGTGACTAGTCTATGAAAGGCATAAAAAGTCACTACAGAGCAGTGAAGTCGACTAGTCGACTAGTTGATACAACCCCTACTACCAATAGGATTGGGGTCAATTTTTGCCACAAGTCGTTTCTGGGACATGGCAATTTCTGCAGTTAGCATAGGGCTAGACAGGAAACCACACACGGTTTCAGAGTAAAATGTCCAGTAATTTTCTAAATGAAAGAATATTGCAGAGACATGATTTGTTATGTAGATTACATCAATACATGTGATCTAACAGCTTATTTGCTACTAACATTTTTCGAGAAGTGCAATGTTGTGTTTTCCATGACTCTAAACCTGGAGAGGAACAGCAATATTTATGGCATCAAACTGTGATATCCAACATGATGTCCTTCTTGGTTAATTGGCATATGGCTTAAAGCAGCTTTCCGGAGGTTTCTACTTTCAGAAATTATGATTTTTTTTTTCAGAAATCCATAAAAGTGATTATCTTATCATGTACTGTGATACAATGTACGCAATACTTCTTTTTTATTTTGTTGCTAAGCACGCCCCCTGCCCCGCAGAGCTCCGTGCAATAGGAAACTGAGCACTGACCAGAACTAACCAATAGCGTTAGACTACCGCTTGGATGCTTCAAATTTAAGGAATACCTCAGCAGATGCAGAGTTGATGAACTTTATATGGACAAGAAAGTCTTTAAAATATAAATATGAAAACACAACATGGCATGAGACTAATACTTGTAAAACAACATGTTTGTCGGCTACAGAAGCGCATTTATAAACAAGAAACGTGAAGTCGCCATCTAAAAAAACAGAGCGATAGACTTTTTGTGTGATGTTTGTCAGCCACTAGATGGTGCCATCGGATAAGAGAAATACTCCGGAAAGAGACTAAACCTTTGAAGTCACGAGGGATTTTGTGAACTTGAAAAGAGGATGATGGAGAATCCGCTCCGCGGCTGAGACTCCTTCGGTTTGGTATGATGCGCCACGAAGCACGCGAGTAAACCGTCCTGCTGCCCTTCCGTGCCGCTGATGCCTCCAGTGTGGAAGGTGGGCGAGTCCACAAATGCAAATCTCTTCCTTTGATGTAGAAGCAGCTACCTTTTTCTGACCTCATCTGTTTTCCTTTAGCAGCTAATTAAAAAAAAGGCTAAGACTTTTTCATGTTCAGTATGTATGTGAGATTCAGTGTGACCAATAGTTTTTTCAAAAAGAACAAGTATTAAATGTTTCTCTCTGAACTTCTACCTTAAAAAACATCAGCATGTACCATTTAAATGCACCTACATTGAAAAGACACACAGCTTGATTATTATTGTCTTTGTGAGTCAAGTGACAAAACTAGACGGATCAAACAAATGGAAAAGAAAACTGAAAACGTCTCAGCAAAGAAAATAAAAAAAGCTCAACAGACTATTAGCACGCGACATATCCAGACGAATAAATTGTCGCTACCGCCTTCAGATTTAAGGGAAGTGGTTTTGCGTTACTAATTGTCTCTCATCTTAATTACAGACAATAACAAGTGAGCAGATGTCCAAACAGCAACTGTGGTTTCCAGCAATTATTGCACAATCTGACTTTTCCAATTACTTTTTCAATCTACTTCCATCAGAGCTGAAAAAAGACAGCTGGAGTGTAAAGTGAGATTTTACACTTTGGGCAGTGCAGTGCCTCCAACCAAGCGAGTGTACTTCAATAAGCACCTGAGAAACAAATTATGCAGTCATGCTCTCAGCACACAGCACCATCTCCTTAAAACCACTTCAGATATGCAGGAAAGAGATCCCATTCCCCCCCCCCAACTAAGAGAGACCGCCGAGTCTAGCATGATTTCACCTAGACTTTTTTTATTATCCACCTGCTAAGGCACCCTGCAAGACTTCAAGTAAGGCAGTGATTCTGTTACGATGCAAATATGGTATTCGGACGGGTGTAAATTCATGAAAGAGAGACAGACTGGGTATGAATAAAAAAGGCATTAATAAACCAATAGCGGATGCTCCATGTTTCTGTTATCTTCACTCAGATCTAACAGCTGGTGGCACAGAAAGGGAGAGTTTGTTTTGATGTGTGTGCAGAGGAGCAGCAATTTATTGGACTGGGATTCAGCAAATCAGAATTCATTGCTGAAACTTTCTGATCCTGGAGGTTCAAGGGCTCTGGATACACAAGACTGATTGTTTCAGAGGCTTGCATATTTTACCTCTATTTGAGCCAGAGCTATTACAAACAGACTGTGGTGGGAATTGAAGCCAGACATATTGAAGAGATTTGGGAGGGAAAAAGTAAGCTGGATGAGAAATAATTCATCGTCTCTGCAAAGAAAAAAGTATGCATCGGGGAACTTTTCTTTCCTTTAAATGTTTACGTTTTCATGCTTAAAAAACACAAATATGTGCTCAGACATCATGCATGAAAAAAAATTGTTGAGGCAAAAAATAGAAGGAACGGCTCTCGAGTGTTCTGTCAAGAACTGATAGACTGAATTCACAACATTTAGTAAAACAACTCTGAGGTTAGGAAACCTAATATGTATGCAGAGCTTCAAATTCCCCACCATATGAATTCATTTTAACTTCATGTTTCCGCGCAGACAGCACCACTGTAGTGAGTTGTGTAATTTGCAAGATTTGTCCATTTAAAAATGAATTAAACACTCTTGAGTAGTTGCACCCGATGTTTTACGTCCTTACAGCAACAAACGTTTGTAACATAAGTTGAAGGCAGTAGTTTTGAAGTGAGGCTGATCAATAACAACGGCTCTACAATCACCTGGTGCCGGTCTTTCAAAATAAGAGCGAGCCTCATCAGATTTCTGAGGGGTTCTCTTCACGCCTTCTTTGTTTTTAAGGATTTTAATGTTGTGATCTGTTGTGTTGCCTTGGTTGAGTCATATAAAAATTGAATAACACATATTGAATGGTGTTAACATTTGCTGTCATGCATGACAGACAAGAGGCCAGATGCTCAAACGATGTGCACAGTGGAACAGTTTGTCAGATCATTTAACAGTTGTAATGAAAGCGATTCACATGCAAAAACTAGTTGGAAACAGCTTTTTTTTTCCAGTTGACTCTCATTCCATTTGTAATTTGGTCACCAGCCTCTCACCAAACTCTTGGTGAGTCAAGAGGGTCTCGACCAAAGGGTCTCGAATGCCCAGCAACAGTTTGGTGATTTTATCATAAGGAAATGTCCAAAAGTCCAGTAACATAACTAGTATAAGGAATTTGACAAATCCCCTTTCCAAAAGTATGAAACATCATAGAAAATCCACCCTAGAACACAGCCAATACATTTACACTAAAGTCCACCCACCTGACTGCAACTTTTCCACAGTTGTTCTATTAAAGGTCAACTTAACTCATATTCCTAATGCATTTGCAGTGATATCTTATAGCAGGGGTCCCCAATCCTGGTCCTGGAGGGCCGGTATCCAGCAGGTTTTGTGTTTTTTCTGCTCCAACATGAGATATAAGGAACCACCTTTCGTCAAACTTTTTGACAGGTGTATTGTTTTATGACCTTTAGTGATATGACCTTTAATGACCCTATATGTCAAATGAATTGATGACTGTTGTGTAATGACGCATGAAGTTACTGATTGTAGTCCCCTTCTGTCAAGATGTATATCGATGATCTGCTTTGATGTATTCAATCTGCACCACTTTACGTCAAGTTAGGATTGATAACTCTCTTGTGTAATGATACCTCACCCCACAGTTCCCACAGCCCCTCCCTTTCATATATAATACCCCACATCCCTCCCTCCAACCCTGCTTGCCTCTTTAAAAGCTCAGATCCATTTCAGCGGACAGACTGAGAACGTGTCAGAATGGTGAAAGGCCGAAGAAATACCTCTAAGAAAATGGTAAAGCAAGAGGAAATGGATGAAGTGTCTACAACCGATGCTTCAAACTCTACCCGAGAGGAGAAGGAGGTGAAAGAGGAGAGCATGGACACGCCGTTGCCGCTATCACAGACCTTCCTCTGTGAAAAATCCATAGCGATCCATCAGCTGCCTGCAGGGGGTGGTGCTCCCCACATATCTACATTCTACATGTGTAGCGTTCAGCTTCCTCCATTTGGCGGTAAAGAGTCCTTGTAGCAAATATGGCCGCTGGAACCTTATGGCTATACTGGTAGTTTTGGGTACCGGTTCAGCTATGACACTAAGGAGCTGTGTCTAATCCATGATGTGGCTGAGGACGAACCTCTCAAGCCATAGTTATCACATTCAGCGGTTCTGTCCTACAACGACTGGGCAGTGTTCAACCTCGCAGGTCCATGCAGGGTGTACAAAGATGATGGTGAGAGACCTCGGCTTCATTTCAGGCCCGCTGACTCCTATCAGAGAAATACAATAATATAACGTGCGTGAAGCGGGGTGAGAGGGTCAGTTACGCTCTTTTACTCAGGCAAGCATACATCTTGCAAACGAAAAATGATTTATCACCTGCAGAGAAATTACCCCGACCAATTTATTAATTATTACATAACTCAGGCCGGTCAAGGTCTCCCGGGTTTCTTATTCATACGGGCGCGGCTTTGGCTCGATATTTTTGAAACTCTGCAGATTTATATAAGCTTTTGTTAAAAAAAGATTTGCTTTGGCGAAGCCGCATCTCAAAACGGCTGCGACTGGGATCGCGTCAGATGTGTTGACTGAGCCTGAATCTGGACGGACACTGTGCGACTTTTTCACTCGTAGCACTCAGCTTCGACTCAAACTGTACGACTTCCTCGTGGACCTGATAGGGCCTCTCCATTCCGATATATTTGTCTGTGAAATACTTCTTTTAAACTTGGTTGATCTCAGAATTAAGCTGACAAGAGCCAGCCATGCTTTCTGCCTGATGGGGGCGCGTGACTCCACCTACAAGCTGAAACTGCTGGGTGCTTTGCTTTATGTGAAAAAAGTTAATATTTCACCCGCCGTACATTTGGGTCACGAATCTGCTTTACTAAAAGCAAACGCCTTGTATCCCCTTTCACACGTTACCATCAAAACATACTCGATTCCACAAAATTTGAGGATATGTAATCTGGAGAATGTCTTTCTCTGAGCTATCCCTATATATAGTACTGGGGTTAGTGGATCACGAGGCCTATACGGGCAGAAGAGACCTTTCTCCGTTTAATTTTCGCCACATGAATGTGGAATATCTTGCGTTGTGCAGAGACGGCAAACATATCCCATCAAAAGCATTCCAGCCGACTTCTGAGCAAAGAACATCCGTCAGAGAATTTTATAATCTGTTTACAGCCACCTCCAGACATTTGAAAGATTTGCCTCTTGCGATTAACAGGATAGATTATCAACAAAGCTATACGTTGCTTGCCTTCAATCTGAACTCTGCGGATGACCTAGAGGCTTCGGCGCAATTTTAAGTTTCGTGTGAAAATAAGTCCAGGACTACAAATGCGCTTACCAAAAGTGATGTCATCGAACCAGACACAAAGAAAACTGCGGGAAAAGGGCTGTAAGTTCAGCAAACTTCCCACAGGAGTAAAGACCCAGCATAAATCTGGTCATGTGGTAAGTAGCAGCTACGCTAGGGGAGGGAAGATTATGTGGTGACGTCACATATGCGACGTGCCGATTTCTAGTTTGTTGTCATGCTAATTACAAACTTTTATAAGCTAATAAATCTCAAAGAATGTGACTGGCATGGTCGAAACACCCATCAATACTTTTCATTTAAATTGCAGTACAACATGTGTGCGATCCAGGGCGTCAGGCAAAGTCGATTAGAAAATAGCATTTTCAGCCCAGTTGACTTGCATTCATTTTTTCGTTTTTCCGGGGACCCGTGATGCGGAAGTGACTTAAGTCCCCTATTGTGCAACATAAATCACTTTTTGTCTCTCTACCACTTTACCAATGCAGGGCATTTACTGTTGCAGCTGCTGAATAATCAGATGGAAACAGATTACTTTATTATTCCACCAAACAGATCGCAACACTTGGAACGGGGGTTACAGTCAGAGTCCCTCTACACTCTGTCAAACTCCATCTGCCACCTCCTTCCACTGATAAAAAAAAAAGCATACGGATGCCGGCTCCACCTCAATACATCAGATATGCCACATCAGGTTTGCTCAGTTTTCTCTCTGATTAACTGGCTGCTGTATTTACCTGTAGAGGATATGTATCAGAGAGATTACCTCCCTTCTTTTTAGATATTTTAATTTGTCTCTCTGATTGACTGTAACAAGTTTATAATTGGTTTGTTACAGATTACATGCATCATTTAAAGCTTTGGTGAAACGTATTCTTCCGCTCTGCCCGCTAGACACAGTCACACAGAACAAGAGGAAATAATTACAGAATCAAAGGGTATCAAAGATCCTAATGGCAAAAGTTTTTTTTTCCTTTCTTTTGATAGAAAATGTAATGGATTTAGGTTTATTGTGGCTGACAAACACGACTTTGTGATACGTGATACAAATGCTGGAATGTCCATATAACTTTATGTCTTTTGTGTGTGACAGCATGGCGGAGCTGAGCATAATTCACTGTTGAGTGTATTAGATCAACGTTTTTCTGATTATCTGATCAACAGCTAAATCGGTTTGCATGCAACTTTAATTAATTAGCATCAGACTTACTGAACAACATTCATATATTGTCTTTGATTTGCACAGATATTTTCTGCTAATGTATTTGCAAAACCTCACAGCTATTCGAAACAGAAGGAACCAGCTGAGGGGAGAAGATGATTAAGGAAGCACCAAGGTAAGGTTTGCTTGCTTGCTTTGTAGGAACCCAGCAGCTTAGACGCCATATTGCTGCCTTCGCAACATCACGCGCTACGGCTACGCCTAGCCACTATATCCTATCATATGCACCCACAGTGCACAAGTAGTCCATCAACAGCTTCACACGCTGCTTATCCCGAGCCTCCAACAACGTCCGGAGACTGAATACTTCCACCCCACACTGCCCAAACATCCCATACAGGACTCGCCGCTCAGTTTCCGGTTCTCCACAAACACATCTCCCATCTAGGTGTTTGCCCACCAGGAACAGGCCACATCCCAGTCAAATCAAATCAACTTTATCTATATAGCACTTTTCATACAAAAAAAATGCAACTCAAAGTGCTTCACTGTTATTTGTCCATCCATCCATCCATTTTCATCCGCTTATCTGGAGTCGGGTTACGGGGGCAGTAGCGTCGAGAGGCCCAGACTTCCCTCTCCCCAGCCACTTGGGCCAGCTCCTCCGGGGGAATCCCAAGGCGTTCCCCGGCCAGGTCCGGTAAGAAGTCCGCTCCGACAGCTTCAGGCGTTTTTAAAAAGTATCCCAGGGGCACGGTAAGGGTCTGAGATGTTTAGTCTATTTAATTTCTGACTATATAAAACGATTTCTTCGGTTTTAAAATGTGAAGTAAACTCCCGACGGAGTAAAATCCAAGCCGATCCCGTTCAGTTTGTTTACATTTGTTGCCTGCCAACATGGCGTCTACTCTCTGAGAGTCACGTGACGTCCGGAGCTCTATACAGTAGGCACTAGGCATGATGGATGCATCGCTTCATCTGCCTCTCTTCTTACCCTGATGCGCCATCACTCTGGAACAGGGTGCATCAGGACTCGTCAGACCCGTTTTTAATAAACCGTTGGACAGTTCCTCACCCAGTTTTAGTCATTTCTGCATCTCCTGAGATACTTTCTCAGCTTGATGCCAATGATCTGACCCTTCTCACACAGACTAACATATTTTCCACAACCACCAGAAGTGTCTTTCCACGTTGTGTAAGAAATAAGAACAGGGCTGCCAACCCTCAGAGACTAAATGGTCCACCCCCCCACCCCCCAAACCAACAACAGCCTTCCACCTCGTGAGTCAAGGTGAGTTCATGAAGATGGTGTGACAGTGTGATGTAGATCTGTCAGGCTTTTCTAATCCTACAGTTTCACTGTCTATTTTCTATCAGAAGCTAATGCAGGAGATAGGTGTAGGAGACTATTTCATGCTCAGGCCAGATTAAAAAACTTAGACTGACAGAATATAATCAGAAATAATCATTAAAATTGTATTAGATTTCAGTGGACTACACCTTTAAATAAACACATTTGTTATTTGTGGAATTTCACAGACTGTTTTTAGTGTTTCTTGTTTGTTTTTAGCAAAAATAAATTTACCAACTGTCACATTTAAAGACAACCCCCAGACCACTGACGGAGCTATCATATTACAAATATGAATCTGTTTGAATTGCCTCCAGCAAGAGCTTCCACTGACAGGAATGACGCTCTACAGTATTTCTTCAGATGCATAATCACATCACATCATGCACTGATCCATTCAGGTGGGGTTTCTTTTAGTGTATGATAGCATTTCTGCATGGTTTTGTTTGCAATAATCCAATTTACCCAGCTTGTTGTTAATGGTTTCCATTTCTGCATCTGTCCAGGGCGTAAGATGTATTATAACTGTCGTCAGATATTTGAGTAGTACAGCTAGTTTGCTGTAAACGATTTCCTGGTGGAGATGAAGACTTCTTCCGAAATCTGACAAAACACTGATGTCTATCTGAGTTCCAGTGAAGATGAAACTCATGCAGTGGAGTGAACTCCGCTGGAACTCAAGCAGCAAACTTGTCAGTGCACCAACCTCCAGGAGAAGAGACAGTTTTTCTTACTTCACACTGAACATGTGTTTTGGGTATCTGGTTAGGACGCCTCCCTGGTCAGGTGTTCAGGGAACGTCCAAACAGGGAGAGATCTAAAGGAAGGCCCAGGACACACTGGAGGGATTATGTTTCTCCTCTGGCCAACACCTTCAGAATTCCCCGGAGGAGCTGACCCAAGTGGCTCTGGAGAGGGAAGTCTGGGCCTGTCTTCTGAGGCTGCTGCCCCCTCGACCTGACCCTGAATAAGTGGAAGAGGACTGACGCATGGACGGACGGATGAATGAATAAATATGTGTTTTGTGCTTTTTAATGTTAAATGAATGACATGATGTTCTTGTTAGTCCTTCAGTCTCAGAGCAAACCTGATGTTGCTTCAACATTTAAAGTTTTTGTACACTAATTTTAAAAATATAACTACTTTTAGAGTTTTTTTTTAAATATTTTGGAGTATAATGTCTTTACCAGCAAGATCTATTTTTAAAACTCACCATGTTTTTCCCTGTTTTTAAGCCCTTAGTTGAGGAAGAAAATTGCATCTGTAGTGTCGACAGAGTGAAAGTCAAGCTTTGTGCACATACAGAACACCTTGGGCTTCGTGGCACTGCAGCTTGTAGCATTATTGCAGCTAGAAGGTTGCAGGTTTGAATCCTGGCTCTTCTGTGTGGAGTTCATATTCTCCCCATGCAGGTATGGGTTTTCTCTGGGTACTCCAGTTTCCTCCCGCATTCCAAAAACATGCATGTGAGGATTTTTCACTGCAATGGTAACTCTTGAAATGGTAAATCACTTTAGGTAAATTAACTCACTTCAGCTTTTGATTAAAGACCCTGCCTAATTTCAATTATCGAGGATTTTCCGTGTCAAAATAAAAACCAAAATTTGACTGAGAATAATTCCTGCAGAGCAAGTTCAGACTGTGTGTGCGTGTGTGTGCGTGTGTGTGTGTGTGTGTGTGTGTGTGTGTGTGTGTGTGTGTGTGTGTGTGTGTGTGAGGAAAGAGGATATGGAAATTCTGGCTACATTAATTTTACTTTTTCTTTTTCCTTCCTCCAAGACGGTAAAGTGTGTTACCAGAAATGCCACCTGGAGGCCCGAGTCCTCAGTGATTGTGGTGAAAAGCTGCTGGTGTTGCAGCTACTGCCTCCCAGAACATAATGTTACAAACTCTTTCAGAAGAAGTGTTCCCAACTTGGTCTGTGGCTCGTTCTCGTCTCCAACACTTTCAAAAGTCCTCCTACACTCAGCATTTTTTGGGGGATGGTTTTAACAGGTAGCTGATATAGTACAGTCTAAAAAACTTTAACAAAGTCCTTTCCTTAAAGTCAATTTGTCAAATAATTCAGAAACGTGTAAAACATGTATCCCACAAGACGTGCAAACATGTGAAATGTTCAAAACTGCACTCAGAATCTAAACGCAAATCCCCGGTTATTAGGAGCTGTAAGCTCCTGGAAAGACGAGTTTGACTCAAGGCAAAGAAATCCCGCAGCCTCACACATCTTACTACGCTTGCACTTTACAGATTACTTTTCAGAGATCAGATGACACAAACACATTATTGAAGCACGTTTGCAGGAAAACACCTGCACGTGTCTTGAGATGTGTTCGTACGTTGTTCGCATATTAAAATTGCTTTATCCCAGTCTTGCTGCTTTTGATTGACAGCATTAGAACCTGCTAAGATATAAAGAGATTTATGCAGAATCTAAATTTGTTGCCAAACCTGCCAAAGTATGAAAGCAACGTTTGATGTTTTCATCTCAGAATGTTAAATTTGGGTGAAATGCTGGCAAATCGTGGAATATCTGACATTTCTTACCTCCAGAGGTTCATGCATGCTCATAGATGATTCTAAGCAACATTTTTTATATTTTTGTAGGGACATAAATACATTCTGAATTTACTCCTGCCTTCTTTGTTATCCGTATGTGTTCTGAGCATCTTATAATAAGTTGTAGTGAATGTGAGACACGCGCATCATATGGAACAAGTCAAAGTTTGGGTCGAATAAAAAATTAATGAGCAAGTGTGTCTGAACGTTTCTGCTCAGTGGCAAAAACACTCAGTGATTTGGGTCATGGTGACTTGTGAATAGACTACCTAATGAAATGTATTGTGTCTTGCTGTTTTGTTTATCTGGGTCATGGGGGCAGCGGGCCTGGCAAGGAAGTCCAAACTCTCCTCTTCCCAATTACTTCTGCCAGCTGCTCCAGTGGAATGTTGAGGCAACGCCCTTTAAGGCAACGCCCCTAATGGTAACACTTTAGTTTAGGGAACACAAATTAACCATTAATTAGCTGCCAATTAATATGCATATTAGTGGACTACTAAGTCTGAATTAGTCATTATTAAGCTGTTATTAGTTGCTTATTACCAATGCTGCAGTTCTAACATTAACAGACCATAAATGAAGAATTTTATCAAAATAAGCCATTCATAATGGTTTGTTAACTGTAAGTAAATGGTTTGTTGCTGATTAACACACATACTAATTAGCTCAAATCAATATGTGGCTTTTAAAGAAGTAATTCAAGGGGAATAGTTATTCTGCATTAATAACCAAAACTATTATGTTCTGGTATTATGTAAATAAACACCAAACTCCACATGTTAATAGAGCCTAAACAACAATCTGTCACACCCTGTCCTGTCTCCCCATTCTGTTTAGTCCTGTGTCCATGTTAATTGCTCCCACCTGCCTCTCGTCTCCCAATCACCCAAGGTCCCAGCTCCTCCTGTATTTAAACCCTGTTAGTCCATTTTGTCTGGTTGGTTCATTGTTTCATGGTCCTGCGTGTCCTCCATTAAATCAGTGTTTTAAATGGTCCTGTCTGCCTCCCTGCCTGTTTCTTCCCCCGCACTTGGATCCTCACCTCTGTCTCACTCACCGGCACGTTGTGACAGAATGAACCAACCCGACAAAGGATCCAGCGGGGAGATTCTCCCCTGGGAGTGCTTGCTCCAATGACTTGCAACCACCGGCCGGCTTCTCCTCCTCTGGCGTCGCCTCGCCGCAGACGTCGCCGCTGAACTTCAGCCTCGGCGGTCCTCTCCACCCTCCCGGAGCTGGATGGAGACTTGGACGGGGAGGCGCAGATGGACCGCTCCTGCTATGTGGGCACCAGACTGGCTGTGTGCTCCCCCGGAGTTGGCCCACGGCGTTGGAAAGGATGCCGGGCTCCGCCGTCACCCCTTGTCCCAGGACGGAGCCGCGAGCTCGCCGCTGCCCTGGCTCGGCGCGCAAGCTTGGACCCGCCCCCAGTCAGACCAGCAGTCCCATCTCCGGTCCAATCAGCGCCTCCGTCATCAGCAGCCAGAGGAACCACACCTACAGCCCAGCTGACAGAGCTCGCTGGTCTCCAGGCAGAGCTTGGCTGGATCTGTCAGCTCGTCAGCTTCCAGGAGTCCCAGCTAGACACCCTATCCTCCCCGAATCACCAGGAGAAGGTGTCGGTCCAGTCAGCAGCTCCCTCGTCTCCAGGCCAAAGGATTGAACCCGCAGTCCACCCAGCAGAGCTCGTCGGTCTCCGAGCTGAGCTGGCCCAACTCCATCAGAGCCTCAGTCTCCAGGAGCTCCAGCTGGACAATCTATCCTCCCTGCTTTCCCAGTTTCCGGTGCCACCAGTTCAGTCAGCTCCTGTCCCAGCGGTGGTCCCGGAGGTCGCACCACATCCTGCTCCAGCGGTGGTCCCGGAGATCGCACCACATCCTGCTCCAGCGGTGGTCCCGGTGGGTGCACCACATCCATTTCTCGTGGTGGTCCCGGAGGTCGCGCCGCATCCTGTTCCAGCAGTGGTCCCGGAGGTCGCACCGCATCCGGTCCAACCTGTCCAAGCAGTCCCGTCTGTAGCAACTCCTCCTCCAATCCAGAAGCTAGCGGTCCAGAAGCCAACGCCCCCGGACCAGAAGTCGACGGTGCAGAACTCGACGGTGCAGAACTCGACGGTGCAGAAGCCGACGGTCCAGAAGCCGACAGTCCAGAAGCCGACGCTCCCGGACCAGAAGTTGACGCCCCCGGACCAGAAGTCGACGCTACCGGACCAGAAGTCGATGGAGGTCGACGCCCCCAGTCCAGAAGTCGACGGACCAGAAATCGACGCCCCCGGACCAGAAGTCGACACCTCCGGACCAGAAGTCGATGGAGGTCGACACCCCCAGTCCTGAAGTCGACGCCCCTTCCAGTCTTGAGGTCAACGCTCTCTCCAGTCCAGAGGTCGACGCTCTCTCCAGTCCAGAGGTTGGCGCTCTCTCCAGTCCAGAGGTTGACGCTCTCTCCAGTCCAGAGGTTGGCGCTCTCTCCAGTCCAGAGGTTGACGCTCTCTCCAGTCCAGAGGTCGACGCTCTTTCCAGTCCAGAGGTCGACGCTCTTTCCAGTCCAGAGGTCGACGCTCTCTCCAGTCCAGAGGTTGGCGCTCTCTCCAGTCCAGAGGTTGACGCTCTCTCCAGTCCAGAGGTCGACGCTATTTTCAGTCCAGAGGTCGACGCTCCTTCGTGTCCAGAGGTCGACGTTCCCTCGTGTCCAGAGGTCGACGCTCCCTCGTGTCCAGAGGCCGACGCTCCCTCGTGTCCAGAGGTCGATGTTCCCTCGTGTCCAGAGG
>SSNQ01033161.1:0-14566 GCA_006942095.1 Nothobranchius kuhntae | reverse complement strand
ATGAAATATTATATAATATTTCTATGGGAAGCTTTCTAAGTGCATTTTTTTGTGCTCTAATGACTTTAACGTGAGTATTTTAGAAAATATGACATTACACAAAAACTACAAAGTGAGCAAAAAATAATTTTATGCCTATTTGTGACACTCCAAGGCTGTGACAACTTACCCACAAAAAAGGTCATCTGGACATAACACACAAAAAATGATTTGATTTTTTCATTTTTTGTACAGTTTTCAAACTTCGGGTTTTGCTAATAAACCTGGCAATAAAGGGGTTAAATCTGAGAAACACACACATATTTTATTATATTTTGTTAGGGCTGAAGCCAAGGATGAAATTCATGTAAAAAAATTGGGACTTATGAAATATTATATAATATTTCTAAAGGAAGCTTTCTAAGTGCATTTTTTTGTGCTCTAATGACTTTAACGTTAGAAAATTTAAACGTTGGGTAAGGGTTAAAAAGGTAAAATATAAAATTTAAAAAGAGATTTATATATTTATATATAAATTAAAACTTTCCAAATATAATGAAAATTTATAAATGACGTAAAAATACGGAGGAACACCTGTTGGTCAGGCTGAAAAGTTTGGGAACTACTGCTCTAAGTGACAAGTGAATGTCGTTTTTTTATATATTTTATGTGCAGTTTTTTAGGGTTTATGTTTTCTGTAAAGATTGGTATGCTGAAAATCATTTAATGTTTTGCATAAAGCATGAGGTTTTGGTTGGTAATTGATTGGAAGAACAACAAATGACTGAATTAAATAGTGGGGCGCGTCTGTCAGTGCGCCCCAGGGCAGCTGTGGCTACATCGTAGCTCATCACCATCAGTGTGTGAATGGATGAATGATACACTGTAGTGTAAAGCACTTTGGCGTCCTTACTCTGAGAGGCGCTATAAAGTGCGGATCATTTATCATTTATAGTGTTGATCAGGCAGAGATTTGTTGCCAGCATTCCACTGCACAATGGCTTCAAACACTTATAGAAAAGTGTTAGTTTTTACGTAAACCATTGGAGGAAATTACAAAAACTGACCGAGCTCTAGTTAAGGCGCTTGCAATAATGTGTGTGTGTGTGTGTGTGTGTGTGTGTGTGTGTGTGTGTGTGTGTGTGTGTTTAGGGGGACAAAGTTCCAATGTACTCTCCCCCAGTTTGAAAATCCTATCTGCGCCCCTGATGCTGCCCCCGTGACTCGGATAGGTGGAAGAAGACAAGACTGTTTCAAATAGTAAGTACAAACATGCTCGCTGACAACTCATAAAAATCATCACCCACACATCTCTTCTTCCACACAAACTACCTTGTTTTGTGTGGATGGAGAGCATTAAATAGATTTTCATTGATCATGAAAGGTTTGGGTTAGGGTTTAGACATTTAGCTCACAAAAAACTGCATGTGGAGTAATATTAGAATGCAGTTTGTAATCTTTGTAACTCACAACGAAACTTCAAAACTGAAACAGAAGCAGTTGAGCTCAACTAGCAGGAATGAAGGAAGCACAATATTCATACCACATAGCCCACATTAGCATGAGTGAGACCAACCAATGTCTCAAGAAGGTAACAGAAATCATCTTTCTTACCATAACTCCTCTCTGTCTCTGCTGCAGTGGTTTTATTTAAGTGTTTAGAAGTACTGACTGAATAAGTGCTGCTGAGCAAGTTTGTGTTGACAGAATGAAAAAAATATGAACTTCCTGGAAGATATTCAGGTAAATTATGTAAAAAGTAACTCAACAGGTTTTATCATTGCTTCTGGTTTCCCTGCTTATCAGGAGATCCTTCTTTTGGTTTAGTAAAGCTCCAGGAAAATAATAATAATCTTATATAGTAGATGGCTAAATTATTAATAAATGTGGAGTTAGAAAGTAGTTCAATTTTTATTTATTTTATAGGGAAGAATTGCTGGGAAAACTACCCCCTTGTACAGCACCCAAGGGATACTTCAGTCTCTTGCCCTATGATAAATCGACACGTCATTTAGGTAAAAAGTCCGACTACTTCATTCTGCAAGGCAACAGAGCTACCGACTACTCCACCATGCAACCCAGGACATAATTTGTAATTAAGCAGAACTTAATTTACTGATAACAGTAACTGACACTTATCACAGGATTTAATATCAATCAGTAAAAAGCATTAAACAAGTATGAAAAACTGGCTAAAATAAGAAACATGATGACATAAAAGATATAATTCCAAATGGGCTGAAACTGAACCTAAAGTTATGGCATGTAGATTTTTACCTTTATTCCCTGGAAATATTCATTGAAATGTTGTTGAAAATGAGTAAAATGATGTCCAGTTGTTGAAAACTATTGGCAGCTTCATAAAATACAATTTGGGTCTGAAATACATAGGGTGCGGGTCTAAACCTGTTTCTCAATGCCAAGGAACCTCGCCTTGATGCCTTGGTCCCACCCTGGTTGCCTAGGAGATACATCATCAGGAACCACCAAGGCATGTTCCAATGTTCATGTTCTACCAAGGTGTTTGTTAACCATATAGCTAACTGAGCAAGGATACGTGGAAGGTGCCTTGTAGCCTAGGCTAGGTCAAAAATTTCCTAGAATACAGCAAAGTATTTTCAAAAGGATGGAGGATCATGAGCCAGCAGTCACTTCGGGAGCTTATTTTAAGTTTGATTAAGTCAAATAATTGTAGCCATTGAGCTGATATCCAAAAGGTTTTTTTATATCCAAAGCAGTTAGCTATGGTTGGTTTGTTGCTTAGGAGTTGCAGCTTTGGTGCCTAGCAGGTAGTAACTTGCTTACGTATTTAGTTTAACCAACACAATTAAAAAAGTAAAAGTTATATATTTATATAGAAACTTAAAAAATGTAACATTACCTCACGTGTGACGTGACGTGACTGCCACTTTTAAGTCTGTTCCATTTAACTGTTTTCTTTGACCAGAGAAGGACAGCGTCCTCGTAAGCAAGGCACCTGGCCTAGCAAGATATCACCTTGCAAGGCCAGACGCCTTAACATTGAGAAACAACCTAAGTCTCTGGCGGGCCCTATTAGACTTATTTAGTCTTCATATTGCCAAAGGAAATGTAAAATAAAAGCAAAAATATAAATTGATGAACAGAGACCTGTGCAGCTTTAATTTTGTTTAAATAGGGCAAAATTAAAAATAACTTTATTGAACAAATAAGTATACAAGATTTTGAATGAATATTATTTTTTACGTTAGAACTAACAAATTATACAGGAGAATTCCACATTTACACTGCTAATCATGTAAATACATTTAAACATGTTCACATAACTGTTTTTGGCACAGTCTGATGTTGGTTTTACGCAGTTTCACATTCTTATTTTTTAAAAATTTGCGGTAAGAAACATTAATTTAATAACAGAACTGCTAAACTTTGTCAAAGACTATGCTAAAGAACGGAATCAAACACAAATGCTAAATATTTTGGTCAAGAGGTTTTGACGTAGTCTGACGACATCGGCAGGTGCAGGACCCCGAGCAGAAATGGAACATTCATTACCAGAAAACTAGCATCGGCATTCTCTCGATGGAGTTAACTGAAGGACCATTATAGTCTGAGGAGTCGTGCAGAGGTTGCATGCTTTCTGCTCGACAGGTAACTACATTCATCGTAATGTTTGGTTGTTTTTTTCAAGCTATTATCAGTCGCGGCGTTATGGTGTAAAACTACTCTGAAATGTATGTACTGCCCCCTAGTGCCAGGAAACGACACATTGTCACTTTAAGTGTAAAGATAAAGTAGCAAATGAGATTTAAATTGGAAACAGTGACAATGACAGTAAAGATTTATCTTATCTTGAATAACTGAAAACACTCTGACTTTAGAAGTCGGTTTGAACTTTTATCCTCAAATCCTAAAACGGAGAAGTAAATTCCTGTAATCCATCTGAGGTAGTTGTTCACCTAGATTTTACAGAAGTTTTTTTTTTCTGGTTAGGAGCGTAGAATATGACACTTTATGGTTTTGTAATTTGCATCTTAATTCCTTTACTTTGCTTTCCTGCTAGAAATCACTTCCTGTTGGACTGTCACAAACCCCTACATAGCACCTGAGCAGTCTGAACACATCCAGAGCCTTCCCATCACAGATTCACATTTACTTCCTCCTTCTAACCAACCCCCATATTCTAATGATCTGGTTGCTAAGCAAGATGAATTCCATGTACAGATCAGATCAAGGAAGTGTTTGTCTAAAGTTTACAGCAGTTCATTCCTTAGTGACATAAGAACAGGTTTGAGGAACGTTTTTTGGTGAAATGTAATAATAATTTCTTACCTTTAAAAACTGGGTGGACCAAACGTGGTTTTCAAAAGTACCAGCATGTTCTTTAATTGTTATTTTGATTTATGAAGTGTCACCTAAACCCTCGTGTCATTTAGGTAAAACTTTGTAAATCCTCTGATGTTACTGATAGGAACAAGGTGTTCAAACTCAGCACACAGGCTGCATATCATGCTGACAAGTTCAACTATCGACCATTATTGCAATAAACTGGATGTTTAGGCGATTTTTTTAGGTTAGTTAATTGCTATGTCTGCTTATTTAGTTGTGAGTTATGTTATTCTTTTTTTAGACCAGGTGAAAACTCATTAAGCATTCAAATCACATTTGCAAGTGTGACCTGGTCCGGGAAGGCAGCACAAGACCAACAAATACAATTACACATAATCATATGTTACAACAAAAACACAATGTATGTCAAACTAAGAAAACAACAGAGGTGCACAATTGTTGCACAATAACAGGTTTCGATGAATCTGTGTATTAAGCTGTTACATTTGCCTGGAATTATTTTCCTGCTCTTTTAAAAATGTCATTAGTTGGCGTAAAATTACCAGATTACGTTCTCTTGAGTTTTCTAAAGATTAATATTGTTTTCCTTGTGATCAGGTTTCCTTTGTCTTGGCTCAGGTTTATCGTTCACCTTCCCGTAGCTCCCCATTCACTGATCATGCACACCTGTTTGCCATTAACTTACCTGTCCCTGTTTAGCAATTACCTCCCTCAGTATTTACAGAGCAAGTCACCCTCAAATCATACTTTTCTGCTGATAAACTATAAATGAGTGTCAAACAGTGCTGTAGACATATGTGGTCATTATTTATTAATCTTAGTGCATCTTATTTAAAACATAAATATTCTGCCTAAAACCATCAATGTTGCACCCTCTTTGGGTTAAAAGTCTGCTCTGCATTTGAATTAGCCACTACTAACAGCTAAGTAGTGATTTTTGATGTGAGCCAGTATTTGTGATGTGGCAGCATTTCAGCAGTTTCAACCTTGCCTCTGGCTACCATGGCCACTCACGAGCCGATAAGAAACGATACGGCTCACTTCCACCATTAAAAGTTCCTTCCTTTCCTCTCTTCTCATTACTCTGGTGAAGGAGGTGGTGGAGAGAAAACCTCCAGACTAGAAAGTGTAATTTTGAAGACACAGGAAGGCCAGCTGGGTTTTTTATTGAGCTCACAAAAGAGCTGTTGTCTGGTCTTTAAATCAACATGTTTTCTTGTTAGGAGTAAAATATTTGTCAGGTGTTGCTCCTCCGGCCCATTTTCTTTTTACTTTTTTGTTTCCCTGGTTAATGTGGCATACCTGTTTCTGATTTTTTCTTTTTATTTAAGCCCTCCAGTGTACAATGTCTGTGTCGAATCCTCTTCGTTTTAGTCTTGTCATTAAAATTTTACGTTAACTGCCTGCCTCCTGCTCATCTCTCTCTCCCTGTGTTTGGATCCTCACCTCACTCTCAAATCATGACACAATAGGTTGTATCAACAAACCATAAGTAGAAAAATTGGTAACTGTAGAATAGTTACAGCTTTACAAGTGGTATGTAAAGGAAAATATGCACAGGGTTGATTGTTAATAGTGTTTGTTAATAATAAAGATATTATTTTGATTTGTACCAATGATGATCAACAATGTGTTTTCTTTCTCGCGCAAAGATTTAACGTAACTTGGTTATAGAACAGCCTAAGAAGGTCTCTTATTGCTGCAAGGCTGTTCTGAAAACCAGCTCATCATTGTGCAGTAGAACAGGTGTGGATGTCTCAGTTTTTAATAAGTTTTTGTTTTTTTTAGGTAAAATGCAGACATTTTTATACTTGTCTTTATGAGACCCACAGACTTACCTTCAAGTTTTCTGTTGATATATGAATAAAACATTAAACTTTATTATCTTCGGGATGATTCCTTAGATTAAATATCACATTCATCAGAACTTAAATATCACTGTCCAATAATTCCGACAGACACAAAGAAAATGAGGCTGCAGATCAGGCAGGCCGACAGAAGAATGTCAGGGCTGAAGAACTTGCTCTACCTGATTGTCTGCTTGTTAAAAACAATCTGTGATGTTATCTCAAACATCTACTCTATGTTTTATAGATGCAACCTGTACTGTTTGTAAAACTTTGCATAGAATCCTTACTAAAACTCTTCTTATGGTAAACAGAAAAGAATATTCACAGCTGCACACAAGTTCTCCCTCATTCCGATGCAGATAGTTGGCCAATAGCCAAGACTTCACCTCGTTAAGACAGGACACAAAGGACTGGATAGAGAGACCTTTCTCCTGACACAATGGAGAGTAAATCTGGCAATTGTCAGCATAGAGATGGAACGCTAGGCCATGTTTACGAAAGACTGACCCCCAGGGGAAGCAGATAAATGGCAAACAAAAGAGGACCAAGGATCGATCCCTGCGGGACCCCCCAGTGGAGCCACTCCCAAGAAGAAAAAACATCACCCAGTTTAACACAGAATGTCCTGTTGTGGAGATATGATCTAAACCAATCCAGAGCTGACTCTTTAATCCCAACCCATCGTTCCAAGCGATCAAGTAGAATCGCGTGGTCAACCGTGTCAAAGGCTGCCGTCAGATCTAACAACAGAAGCACCACAGATGTTCCCTGATCTAGTGATAGATAGATATCATTTAGGACCCTCAGTAGAGCGGACTCTGTGCTATGGCCAGACGTGAACCCTGATTCGAAAATCTCAAACAGATCAGAGTCAGCTAAATGTGAGACCAGCTGCTGATAAATGACTTTCTCAAGCAGTTTTGATGTAAATGGCAGGGTAGAGATAGGCCTGTAATTTTCTATCACAGAGACATCAGCACAAGGTTTCTTCAGGGTCGGCCGAACAACAGCTGCTTTCAAAGCAGCTGGGACCATACAGCTGTACAATTGAAGCTCCATGTGTGATTGCTTTTGTCTGAAATGAATATCCAATCACAAACTAGTTTCATCCTGCTTGTCTTCATTGACAGACTCAGACGTTCTGCTGTAAAGTCTCATGAAATAAATCAGATATGGGGTAAAAAACACTATTACAAAATAAAAGCTGACTTTGTGAAAAGAATGTAATCAGAATTGAAATAAATAAATAAAAACATCTCAGTAATAATTTTGATTAAAATATATAAAAATGACTTGTGAAGTCAAGTTTTACATTAATAAACACATTTTAAATAAATAATGAAAGATATTTCATAACATTAAGCTTCGATTTTGCATAACATTTCTTATTTCACAATTTCAAAGTAGGATTACATACTTGTCTAGTATTTATTCAGGTAGATACTTATTTCATAGTGTCTTATTAATTTACTGAATTTTGAATACTTTGGAGTTTCATAGTACGAGACCTCACGGTTGCCAGCTTTGAATCACCATAGACCTGCTGGCTTATTTGTATGGTACTTTGTGTAACGTTGGGAACGGCCAACAAAGTTATTTGCCCACAGAAATATGAGAAGTCAAATAGACAGTCGGGTGTCCAGCCGCCTTTCTCTGCTAGGAATACTGTGTTCTTCCCTGTACCAAAACAAATCCATGCTTAACCAAACCTACCGGCACCATCCAGAAGGTAGCCAGAATAAATTTCGTCTTCTGACTCCCTTACCTGTGCTGCAACTCCAAGGTCCATGCAGAAGACGAGACTTTTACTCTTTGAATAAAAGTTTTCTTATTTTGGTCTCATAAAATTATTTCTTTCAATCCAAAGGTTGCTTATGCTCCCCATATTCTGTGCTATTTACAATGAATGTTCTATTTTAAGTGTTTTAATGGTCAGCTAACTATCAGTTGCTGAGGATGCCTACGGTCTTCAGATACGTCGATGTCCACTCACTCGCTCTGTGAGACAGCTTCACCTGCAGACCAGATCTCCAAGAGCTTCCACCATCCAGGCTGTGTAGACTAAACAACGGCATCAGTGGTTGATATAAATTTGATAACTTGTTAAATTACATCCAACAAACAGAAAAGTGTGTTGTCTGGGTTTATAAAATAAATTTGACTGAGTCACCTAGAAAACTCTTAAAACATGCAAGGTCATGTTTCAACAGAGTTCATTTGTTGTCTCATTTAATATCACTATGTATCGCTATTCATAATCGAATCCCGCCTGGATATAGATATATAGAAAATAGATTTTTATAAACTACATTTTTGTCTCTGTGTAAAATTATTATATTTAAGTTTTAACTGGCATTACCCAAAGTACCTAGTTTCATCATCAATCGAATATTAACGGTTCTATAGATAATCCATATTTTTATAGGGTATTACATTTTATTGAATACATTTATATTCTATTGACAATTTATTAAAAGTAACCACTCAGGATAGATAGAGCTCATTGTTTTTCACCCCAACAGCAGGGCTGTGGGTCGTTATGTTGATCTTGGCCCTCTTTCTCCCAACTCAAAACCAGTTGTCACCAGTCTGGGGGTGAAAATTGAAGCTGAACTTGATGCTCACATCAACTCTGTGATCCGGTCCAGTTTCTTTCATCTGAGACGCCTTGCAAAAATCAAGCCTACGCTATCGACAGCCCACCTGGAGCGGGTACTCCATGCTTTTGTAATTTCTAGGCTTAATTACTGCAACTCTCTATATGCAGGGCTGGGTCAGTCATTACTGCACTGCCTACAGGTTGTGCAGAACAGCGCAGCCAGGTTCCTGACTGGGACCAGGAAACGGGACCACATCAGTCCGGTTCTGACCTCCCTGCACTGGCTTCCGGTCTGTTTTCGTCCACACTTTAAACTCCTCGTCTTTGTTTATGTGGCAAGGTGGAGAAACGAGGGCCCGGGCGGGATTCGATTCCCAGACTCCCGGGTGAGAGTCATGCGTGCTAACCAGTCAGCCAAGGGGACATCCCCATGGCCAAGCAGCCAGGGTGCATGATCAATCGGGACATTGTGACAGGACGCTCACACTGCCACATTTACAATTTCTTCCAGGGTGGTGCTCCCCCCTATCTAGCCAAACTCCTGAACAGACATTCCCCATCACGTGCTCTGCGCTCCTCTGACCAAGGCCTGCTCGCTGTCCCTCGTTCTAGGTGTCGTACTCGTGGGGACCGGGCTTTCTCAGTCCTAGCACCGCCACTCTGGAACCAGTTGCCACCCTCAGTTAGGCTGTCCCCATCTCTGCCAGTCTTTGAGTCGCCTAAAAACCCACCTCCTCCGCTTGGCGTTTCCAGAACGTGTTTGAATTTGGCCCTCTTTTAAGTTGATTTTATTTCCCTGTTTTCATTGGTCTCTTTATTCTTTGTCTTACCCGTTTGTCTTCTACTTTAATGTTTGACCTTTTTTGCTCTATTTGAACTGCTTTTATAATCTATTTATTCATCATGTTTCACATTTCTCATGTACCGTGTTCAGCGCCTTGGGCTTCCCGACAGGGTTGCGGAAGGCGCTTTATAAATAAAGCTTTGATTGATTGATTGATTGATTGATTGATTGAGATAGACAATGGAGTAAACAGTAGCAAAGTCTGAATTGTGCAGCTAATTTCCAGACAAAGGTACACAGCTTTAATCAACAGAAATGCTGGATATGAGCCGTATATCATGAACATGAGTGAGTTTTCAACTGAACTCAACAGTTGAAGCTGTTGATATGAAACTACTTGGGGGAAATTCCATAAAGCAAGTTTAGAACATCAGGGATCTCCAGATAAATCCCTGTCTGACTAAGCACTCCCCTCCCAGTTTTGCCAGCTCCATGAATGATTCTCAGGTGGATTCAGTCCCCTCTAATCCAAGGATCGGCTCACGTGTGTCCATAGGCAGCTCCTGTTAATCGATGCTAGATAAATGAGAATGGAAGGAAATGACAGAACCTGATTCTTCATCCAGACGGAGTAATAATTTATTAATTCATGCCTGTGAGGACTACAAAGATGTCAGAACTAAAATATAGACCATGAGCTGTTTGAGTTAAGCTGTGTAGCTGGTGCTATTTAGTTAGAACCATGATCCCATAACTCGGGTCGGGATTGAAGCCAAACAGGAAGTGACAAAAATTGCAGTTCCACCCTCATCCGCTAGGGGCTGGTGTCAGAAGCGAGCAAATCCTCATTGACTCCCATGTTAAAAATACCAATTTCACAGCAGAAATAAACATGTTTACAGCCTGGTACCAAAACATGTTTTTGGTTTAAATGATCTAGTTTACACTCATGCTGGCTTTTGTATGACCTTCTTCACCACTCTCTCTTTATTCTGCTCTCCCCACTTATTCCACCTTCCTCAGGATCCACTGGTTTTCGCTCTTTTCTATTCACTCTCTCTCTTTTTTAAGATTTTTTTTTACCACAATTGTCTATTTTTTGCTCATTTTAAATAAATTTTAACCATTTTCTAAATTCTTTTTTATATTTTTACATTTTTTGTTTTTGTGAAGCGCCTCGTGATTTTTATCTTGAGAGGCGCTATAGAAATGATATTTTCTTCTTCTTCTTCTTCATGACAACTCTGAGGGGGGTGAATTTTTTGTCACTCTTCTGTTTAAGTGTATTAAAAGCCTAAAATTCTGAATAATTAAGGAGCATCAGACCTACGTGACCGCAGAGCTAGCTCAGAGGAAAGGCCTCAGCCTGAGCCTCAGCCTCGCCTGTTCCGCCATTTTCAGTCTCTCACCTTAGACCAGTAGTTGCACCGTTTGTGTATTCTTTTTTGGATATTATTTGTGTAATTGTTGGACAAAATGACTTGCTGTGGCATTAATTGCACTAATAGAGCGTCCAAGGAGTCTCCACTTAATTTTTTTCGGTAAGTAAAATTATATTTATGTATTTTAGGTCACTGCCGCTCTTGCACTAGCTGAGCTTATCAAAGTAGCTAGCTAACTACCATTTTAACATGAACTGTTTAACCATGAAACTTAAATGTAATAGGGTAAAACCCAGTGCATTTAACATAATGCTGCACTTTAGAAAATGGGTTGAAATATGACATGTTGGTGGAGCTGGGTTACTATCCAACACATTCTCACACCCAAGGCATCAAAATCAGAGCGGAATTAATGCAAAGGCAAAGTAGGCACGTGCCTAGGGCCTGATTGGCTGGATGGGGCCCAACAGAGGGACAAAATTAAAAATAAATAAATTAAAATAAAATGTACAAATGTCCTAGGACATCATTTGTAGATAGGACTCCTATCTACAATTTATTTCAATATTTATTAATTAACTAAAAATAGTGACAATGTTTTTCTTAACCACAGATATTGCCTACGTCACATTAACGCCAGCCCATGACTGTAGCTTACAACATTCCTTAGAAACCAGTGCTATATTCCAAAAATAACACTAACACAGAAAAATAAACATAATTCTGTACACATTTTTGAAAAAAAAAGCTGTAATTTGTTTAGCAGGTTACATAGCAAACATATTAGTTATGCCTGTGAAATTTGATGATCATCCACTCAATGTCCATCTGAATCACTATTTTTTCACAAATTCAGAGCTTTGATCTTGCAGCTTAAATCTCCTCGTGCAACAGAGACTGAGTTCATCCCCCCATCCTAACCCATCCACAACAGCCTTACCTAATGCATGTTCCTTTAGATCAGAACACCTGATATAAACATTGGCCCTGAATTACATCCTCATATCTAGTTAAACCAGTGAGTCTACATGTAGCACCTGGAGAGTCTTCATACTGTCTGCTCCCGATGAAAAGATATCTGTGGTACTTTTTTGTTTACTAAACTTTTACCAGTGATAAAATCAATGTACTACATTATTAAGTTGGTAGACTTCAAGTAGCGAGGGGATTATTTTAGTTTACGTCCCTGCGAGGTTCTCCTGTAAGACTCAAAAACATCTGAATGGTAGAAAAATCAAAAAAGGTAAATGAGCACAAACATAACAAATCCATATAAATAATAAAAACACAATAAAATGTTATTCACCAACATTTCTGGACCTATGTGACAGTGTGAGCATCCTGTCACAGTGTCCCGATTGATCATGCACCCTGGCTACTTGGCTAAGGGGATGTCCCTTTGGCTGACTGGTTAGAGCACATGACTCTCACCCAGGAGTCTGGGGATCGAATCCCGCCAGGGCCCTCGTTTCTCCACCTTGCCACACCTACCTTTCTTCAACAGAAAGCATGAGTTTAATGCCAACTACAAAACAAATGAATGAGTAAATGTGGGTTTGAGTGAACTTCTGAAATCCTGGTGACAAACAGAATCAACAGGAGGCTCCCAAATCGATCCTGAACACTTGATCAGTCGTGGCATTTATTGTTAAAAACTATTCTCAGGTGTAAAATAAAACATCTTATCTGATGAGCTACACTTTAGACTAGTGTGGCAAGTAAGAAATAGCGGTATAAATAAAGGATAAAAAATATTGTAATGCCACCCTGTGTGCCCCCCCCCCCCCAAAAAAACACACACACACACACCCCCAGGGAAGGGTAGAAGGTCCGTAGGTAAAAAAAAATCACAATGGGAACAGATGGTTTCTTTCAGATAAACGAATCTTTATTAAAAATCTAAGCTAAAAACCATACTGGTGGAGTTTACGGGCTTGGGGTTCAATTATCCCGTTAGTCCACCGGAAGTAACCACGTTGACCTAGGGCCAACAAATGCTAGAGGAAGTTAAACTGACCAAACTTAGACACACCAACTGATAATAAAACATAAAAAAATACAGTCATACACAGACGAAAGCGGGATACTTCCTTTCAACCCTGTGAGCGTTCCAACCAGGCATCCGACGCCCGACAACTAATTAACACCAATCACTGTAGGCGAAAGAAATCCATATGGACAGAACAGCAGCGGAGTCCTCTGGGCCCACAACCGGCTCTGGAGATGAGATTGGTCATAATGGGATGGCGAGATGGAGCAGCAGGAGGGCCAGTGCACCACTGACGCCGTCAAATGCTCCGCTACCCTGGGTGGCACCACTGCGGGCAAAGCCGAATGGAATAGCAGCTCTCAGCACACAGACGGGCAGCCACACTGCAAACTGAGATGGGACCAGACCGGATCTGTCTGTCCCATCACACTAGTCTTAGATCATTTTGATCCATGTTTTTGATTGTAGTATTTCAGGTCAGCCTGACCAATCCTGGTGCCTGCCTGGTGGGATCTGGGCCCCTGGGCTCTGCTGGGTCAAGGGGTGGTCGCCCCTGGGTCCCGGGTCGCTGGGTCCCGGGCTTGCTTGGCTGGGGGGTGGGAGACTGTGGGCGGGCCTGTGGGCTTGCCGCTGACATCTCCCGGGACTCTGCCGGCTGCTGGTTGTGGCCCTCCGGGGCGATCCTCTGCGCCTCTCAAGGGTGGCAGGGGCTTTTCTGGTCGAGGTCTCCTTGGGGTCCCTGGGCTCTGGGGCAGCTCCTGGATCTCTGGGACTTGGAGGTCCCTCCGTCTCCTACACATCTTTGGGGGGCAGATCTGTGGCCCCTCACACTCTCTATTGGACACTCCTATAGAGAAACCTTACATAAACAAGCGTGTGTACACACACAGGTGCTCACATAAGTATGGACGTGGGCACGTTAAACACGTCTTAAGGCTGTGGTTGGCACTAAATGCACTGTGATTTATTATTGTTCAGTTAAACAATGTTGATTTTATATTTCCTCATCAGGTTGACGCAGTGATAGCTTGCTCCTGTTGTATTGTTGGGTGTCCCTTTTCTGCAGGTCTAGAAGCAGACTCTTGTTCATCATTGATTGTTTATTTTTGGGGAACAACCCCTGAAGTACATGATCAACAAGTCTACACACACCTGGTCAAATATAAGAGAATGTGATTCACAAGAGCCCTGGTTGAAGAATAATCCCAGTGTTAGTTATAGCTTATTTACCACTGCATTAACCAATGCCTTTGCTGCTTTTAAACATCTACAGAGAAGTAATAAGAGAAGCAGAATCAGCCCAAATGGTTTCCAGAAAAAAACAAACTAAATGGTATTTTCCTTAAAATAAGAAGGCATTCACCGTTAAAGTGCTATTTGTGAGGAGTCAATGCATTAAGAGCCCCCTTTTACATTCGACTCTAATCCTCAGAGTTACCAAACTTCCTCTGTACCACGTGCTGTCGCCCCTGTATTCCAGAGGAAAAGTGAAGGAATTGGGAACCGAATACGGCTTTCACATCTGGATCAGCCCAGCCCAGCCTTGGTGAGTATATTGTATCACATCTGGATAACCTGTGTGCTTTCTGAGTTCAATGGACTTTTTTCTTTAGACCTGCTCCCTTGAGGTTTGCTTCATGTGAAGCCGACCTA